>JAQZBX010001205.1:0-86968 GCA_029593785.1 Cabassous unicinctus | reverse complement strand
AAAACCTTTAGAGGAGCTAAGTCAAACTCAGTCACTCTCTGTTTTTCATATAAACATAATATAATGAATCATGATCCATAATTCTAATGCTTCATAGGGTTTTGTTGTCTTGTTTATAATAGATAAGTATTTAAAACAATTTATATAGAGACTTTTAGACTAATTTGCTAGTTAACTGGTTATTATAGTTGTAATTCACATTACAGCTCTCTCTGACCCTGAAGCTGAAGCTGATTGATGAAGCAAATTTAATTTCTTCAACATGAATCTGTTACTTTCTTTACAGTTGAAGTCAATGTTGTTTTTAATAACAACTAATTTTTTTTTCTAGGAGATTCAATGTTATTGCTACTCAATCTATGTTGATATCTGCTAAGCAATGTATTAGTATATGGTAACTAAAGGTATTTAGATATTGAGATCTAAATTCTCAAAATTTATGTGCATGATTTCTAATACCTATTTTCACAATGAAAATGAAAGACTAAAATAAAGGAACACATTACATCATTAAATGCTATTTTAGGGAAGTGAATGTGGCTCAAGTGATTGGGCTCCCGCCTACCACATGGGAGGCCCCTTGTTCGGTTCCCAGTGCCTCCTAAAGAAGACAGCCAGCTGGCGCGATGCACAGGCAAGGCAAGCTGACATAACAAAAGACACAAGAAGAAAAACATAATGAGAGAAACAACAAAAGCAGGAAATGGAGGTGGCTCAAGTGATTAGGTACCTTCCGCCTATATCGGGGTTCCTGGGTTTAGTTCCTGGTGCCTCCTAAAGAAACAAGGAAGATGAACAGACACAGCAAGTGCAAACAATGAGGGGATGGGGAAAAATAAATAAATACAATAAATATTTTTTTAAAAAATATTTTAAACTCAACTCTTAAAAATGATGGGCTTACATAAAGGTGGAACTAAAATATTTAAGAGCACTGTCCTAAATAGTGCTTTCCACATGATATTTACTCAAATATTAAACTGAATTTAATCATTTGTTGGACACTTAAGCATTCAATAATCAAAACTAACTTTAGTATCTTTCCCTATTGTCTTAATGCACCACAAATAATTAGCCTTATACAACTTCTAATCAGAATTCTCTTCCCACCCTTTACTTCAGATCTCCTATAAGAACCTCCAGCTCTTTCTGTATGTGACAGCTTCCATGTGACATATCTGCAACTTTTCATCAGCCAAACCCTGCTTCCCAATACAAACGTCACCTCCATCACCCTATGTACAACACCAGTTTTTCTACAAACCAACAACTTCTCAACAATGCTACTGACAGAGGTATCTATAGCCATGTTGGTGCTGGACTTTCCAATAGCTAGGGGAGGAAAAGACTTCAAGCTCTTTGAAAATCATTTAGTAGTACCAGATAAAATTGCATCCTTAATAAATGGTGTTTGTGGTCATGTTAGTGATATAAATAAGAGGATATATTCGAAGAGAGGATTTATGGGGCATATGAGACCTGTATGCCACCCTGGGATCTTGAGACAAAACCATCCTGCAGCAAATTAATTTTTCTAATTTAGCAGCCACACCCTGATAAATGGAATGGGAGGTGAAAATACATTATATGGAATCCATGTTTTTATTATTATAGTAAATAGTGTTAACATGATACTTGTATTAGTCAGGCAAAGGGATGCTGATGCAAAATACCAGAAATTCATTGGTTTTTATAAAGGGTATTTATTTGGGGTAGAAGCTTACAGTTACCAGGCCATAAAGCATAAGTTACTTCCCTCATCAAAGTCTATTGCCATGTGTTGGAGCTAGATAGCTGCCGACGCCTGCCAGGGTTCAGGCTTCCTGGGTTCCTCTCTTCCCGGGCCTTGCTTCTCTCCAGGCTCAGCTCCTCTGCTATCTCCACAAGGTCAGCTGTAGACTATCAGGTGACTGGCTCTGTCTCTCTTCCTGGAGCTTCTGCTGTGTCTAAGGAGCTGTCCCTATTCCTCTGTGTTCTTCCCCTGTGTGTTCACTTCCTGGGCTCCAGTTCAAAACTCCAACTTCCTTTCTCTGCGGTGTGGATTTTCTGTGAGTCCCCGCCCACCAAGGGGGCAGAGAATCAACGTTCTACGGACATGGCCCAATCAAAGCCTTAATCATTATTTAATCAAGTAAACCTCTGAATCCAATATAATCTAATATTCCCAGAGGAAAAGACCAGTTCACAAACATAACTGAATATCTATTTTTGGAATTCATAAATAATGCCAAACTGCTACAATACTCAAACAAAATATAATTGTACAACTCCAGATCCTTCAGCAGTTAGCTCATACCTGGAGATCTGGCCCACTTCAAGTGATAAAAATCTTTTGATATCATTTAACATTCGGCCTCATTTTCTCTTGATTTGGTTGGTTTAGATCATAAATTATAATGATTAGATAATTTAGAAAGAAGTTATTTCAGAAATCTATAACCCAAAAAATAATTCTACGAAAAAAAGTCCTTATATAGAGTGACATCTTTATATCTGGTGACATCAGTCTACCTAATAGTGTCAATGAAATTGAAATTATGATGACTAACAAACCAGAATAAACCTGAAATATTTTTTTAATAATATTTTTAAAATTTTAAATTTTAAAAGATACTTAGATGACATAAATGTTGCACAAAAATTATAGGGATTCCCATGTTCCCCACCTCCCACACCTGCCACAACCTCCCACATAATCATCCATCATTAGTGTGGCACATCACCTGCAATGGAAATACACATCCTGGGGTTTTGCCACTAAGCATGGACCATAGTTCACAATGTAGACCACACTCTTTCTCCCACAGTTCTGCATGTTATATGATGATATAAAATGGCCTATATCTGTCATTGCAATGTCACTCAGGATAATTCCCAAGTCCTGAAAAAGTCCCTGTATTACAACTGCTTTTCCCTCTCCCTGCCCCTAAACCTGAAATTAATATGACACATTATGGTTTTAAATAAAACTTTAATTGGTGTCAGGTTACAAAAAGGTCTTCAATTGGAAGAATTATTCTTGGTATAATAGTCAAGTTTCTGGGGAGCAGAATTAGCTCAAGTGGTTGAGTGCCTGCATCCCACATAGCTACCTCCTTTTTTAGGTACCTCTTAAAAAGCAAACAAATAAACCACAAACAAACAAAAAAACCAACTTGAGAAAGTCGATGTAGCTCAGTGGCTGAGCGCAGGCTTCCCACATCCCAGGAACCAGTTTCAATCTCCTGCCCTGGTACCTCAAAAAATAAAATAAAATAAAATTCAAGTTTCTTTGGTAAATCCTTCAGTTTCTCTACTTTAGCTTTAAAATCTTGTAGAATTTATTTTTATTTCCTTAATCAATTTGATTACAAAGCTTTCGTATCAAATATTTTTAACAAGTAGAGGAGGGGTTGAAATTATGATTGATTTTTCTCCTAGTTAATTTTAGAGGTTTCATAAAAACACAGTCTTAACACTAACCTAGGTTCAGAACTTTATTCCTTCCTAGGGTTATGTAGGCTGTTGGATTTCCCTGAGGGAGTCACTGAAATGAAAATCTGGTAAAACAATAAGGAGATTAAAACAAGGCATTCATGCACAATGAAACCTTCGTAAACAATTAAGGGATACAAATGAAGTACTTCTATGCTTTATGTAAAAGATAAAAATAAAATGATCACCTGACCTATTTAATAAAGAAACATATAAAGTTAATGAACATTTCTATGAATGTGCCAATAATTTACATGGAGCAACATTCCCTTTGTAGGAGATATGACTAATACCAATTTGTTATTCAACTATACACGTGCAGAATAATTGTTATCTGCCTACTGAATATGGGCTTGCTGTTGAGCACCACTTCAATTTCATATATGCCTTATTCACTGTAGAACTTCATATAAGTTATCATCCTGCTTGCTAATGTTATCTTGAATCTGACATTTCACAGCAAATAGTAATTTCCTCTGTATGGGTTTTATTGATTTAATCAGTGTCATATATTTGTTTGTTTGCATTTTGTTTTAGCTACTTTGGTGCAGGTACCATTCAAATTCAGAAAATACTGAAATAGTACGTTGACCAAATCTCATTAATTCTTATGGGAAATTCAAAAGAGAGAAGCATTTACTCTTTCAATGATTAAATTCCTAAAAAATACATAAGCTAAGATATCTTTATGGTTTGTTAGAATATCATAATACCGCTAGTTCTTCAGCACACAAAACTTGGGAGGTCTTTCTAGGTACATCAACTTACCTATCAAAGAAATTGGAAATCCCCTATTAACTGGTAGAGAATGAACAACTGAAATATTTTATGTGCTTTATTTTTACAACATTTTTGTTTTTTTTCCCTCATTATATGCATTGTATTTGTCATTGTAGAAATCTGGCAAAAATTCAATAGAAAAGTAGAAAATAAAAGATTCCTATAATCTCACCATCAAAGATAACATTGTTAATTTTGGTGTATTTCCTGCACACATGCACACACACACTATTTATTAATAATTCAGAAATACTATTTAGTTGGTTGCATAATTGTCATGTTAACATACCATAATTTATTCAAATATTCCATAATTAAAATTACTTTGCACTTCTGTTTTTACGTACGATGCTGTGATATTCTTCTTTGTACATAATATTTCTGATATTTCATCAGCATAAAAAAATAGAATTCCCAGAACAAATGATAGGAAATTTCAACTTTTGTAATCCATACTGCTACATTTTTTTTTGTGATATAAGGGCTCTGAAATCATGCATATATAATGATTTCTGCCAAATGTTTCATTATAGCATGTTAACTCAAAACTGATTTTGGCTTTAAATTTCCCCATTATTCTTGCATGTTACCAGGGAACTCTTCCAAGTATGAGCAGGCTAATTTTCTATTAGTAAATGTGACAAAAATCTGTGTGCCACCATTTACCTCTAAATAAATAATGATGCCTTTGATAACACATTTATATTGGCCAGGAATGCGGTGTTGTAGCATTTGATAGCTGTTAAGTTGCATACATTCACTGAAGAAAGCAGCTAGCCTTAATAACATCTTTGAGTCAACTCTGAAAAAATTCCTGTTCAGTAGTGACAATATGACAGCACCCTGGCAATGCACACTATGGAAGACAATAGACCATGAAACTTTACGGAGTTGTCATATCCTTATCATTTGGCAATCAAGTTGAGTAAGATTAGGTCATATGTCAATTTGAATCAAAGAATTCTAGATAAAGCCAAAACCTTGCTGGAAACAATAAACATAACGTCTTCAGTTAAATTTTGCTGCCTCAGAAGTATTCTCTCAAATGATGCACAAATAGGCAAGGGATGAGAAAGCATACTAAGAAACACTGACCATCCGTTGGTAGATTATCAAACAGAGGCTGGTGTCTATAAGACAATAAATAGTAACATTAAGGTCAGCATCTACATGGTAATGGTAATATTTTCAAGAACTATTTTGTGGGTAAAACCTAAGCATCCTTCCCGTGTTAAAAGTTAATATTTTAGCTGCATTTTGTCTATTACACTCAGTATCAAGTATGGAAGGAAATGGCCTTCACTATGAAGTGACAGGTTGCTCAGTTTCTTGTTTTCTCCCAGAGTTTGTGTGTTCTGGCTCAGACTGCCACGGTCCTTGGGGTTCCTTTGTTTATAACTCTGCCTCCCATCACATGGCGATGTCCTCTCCTTTCTGGCTTCTGTGATTTTCAGGTTCTCTTTACAAGGTCTCGAGGAATCCGGATTAAAGCCCATGCTCTTTCGTTTGGCCACAACTCAACTAAAAATAACATTTTCAAGATGTCCTATTTATGGTGGCTTTACACCAACCAAGAGAGCTACAGAGTAAGAGTAACAACATGTGTTTGTTGGGGGACATAAATCAACCTACCACACACACTATACATTTTACTTATTTGCCCTATTTATTATTTGTCTCCTTCTACTGGAATGTTAATTCCACCAAGACAGAAAATTTTGTTTTGTTCATTGCTATATCCTCAGCCCCTAGAACAATGCCTAGTAAGTAATAAGTGCTCAGTATATATATGAATGATTACATGTGAATGATTACAACTTAGAAATGCTATGTTAACAGTATCACATGCTAAATTGAGTTTGCAAGCTTTAAAGGAGATTGTCTTTGAAGATTTAACCTCACAACATTCTTTTTTTTTTTATAGCTCTGAGAGCTGCTATGATATGAGAAACAATCCTTGCTCTGGGAGCTGTAACTATGGATAAAATATATTTAAAATTGCAATACATGTTTTTGCCAAACCACAAGGTCATGGCTATGGTTAGGGTGTAAACTTCTAGTCCAACACTGACTCTAGGTTAAGTATTTTTTATTCCTTCACCCTGACTCAAAAGCTAGGAGAATGTATCAGTGATTGCCACCACCAATTCTTTACTTTTCCACAGTGAGGGTTCTCTACCTTTCGACTTTTTGAACTGTAGGTTAGGAGCCCAGTAGCTGAAGAACTGGAACAACCTTGTGTCCCAGGCATAGATGGGCTTTAACACTGCTGCTATCTCCAAGCTGTTGCTCTTTCTTCCCCTCTCTCCCAATTCAAGTGTTGACAAAGTCCCATCAATTTTGACTCTTACGCTGCATACCTTCTTGTTGGCTCCCACAGCTTCTCTTCTGTCAGCTGCAACATTTCTCATCTGAATGATTGTAATTCACCTTGTATTCAGAAGCTGACTTGGCCTCTGATCTCTTTTTATATTCTACTTACTGAAACATGAATTAAAAATGCAAACTTCTAGAAAACATAAAGCACTGTTACTCTACTGCTTAAAACCCCTCCATATTTCACCAATAGCTTCAGGATAAATTCCAAACTCCAAAGCATAGCTAAGTCTGCTCATGATTTAGTGTCTCCCAAATTCTAGTGACTTAACTTTTTTTAGTCATGAACTTTTACAATCCAGCCATGCTGAACTATATAAGAATTCTTGAAAGTGCCATGCTGTTGTACATGCTGAACTTTTTGCACATAATGTCACCTCTTAGTACCCAGCCGTTCAACTGACAAATTCCTTCTCATTATTCAGAATTCATTTGAGATGTCGTATCCACCAAGAAGCCATTCCTGATAATCCCTTGCCTTCTGCCTCCTCCTCAGCTCTCCTTCCTGCATTCTGGCTGAATGTACATGCAGCCTGTACGTATATTTTTTAACATAGAACTTGTCACACTCTGCTGTAATTACATGGACTTTCATATTTCATTTCCTTTTTCAAGTTGCAAAACCTTCTGTTGTTGACCTCTGATGTGGCTGATCCTCTCTTCCTCCTATAACTCTCTTAAGATGACCACTGCCTGGGTAAAATAACTTAGCATGTTTTCATAATTTTTATCAGAGAGCAAGTAAACCCTTTTAAGATAAAAACACAAGACTTTTGTCATCTGTTTATTGTTTATAAAATGCACCTCTGTTAAGCATTGATTAAGTACCTGGGAATATGTATCTAGAATTTTGTGACATATTTTGGGGGAAAAATTTGACTTCATAGATAATGTCACATTATAATTTTCATTGCAATATAACCACACCATGTAACTGAAACCTCACATTTATTTCTGTTTTCCCATTCAACTGGGCATCCATTTTTTTCACAGGGTCTGTACTGGTTCTGGAACCACAAGTCCTCAGACAACCAGAGAAGTACTTTCTATCTGCCTGATGGAGAAACTCCCCTGCCAGATTCCTGGCTACACCATGTGAAAAGCTGGGATGGGATTGCTTTTGGCCTATTTGCTTCTCTCCTACTCAGGCAAAGATTTGTCCTGAGGATTCTTTCATTTCTGACCAATGTTTTCACCTAAAGTTCAGTGATTCTAAATTAACATCCTGGGCAAATCCTCTAGCAAGGGCACTGTAAGATGGTCCAGTCTGCAGTTTTATCTCCACTGGTAGGTCTGTTTTCTGAGAGGCAGGGCCTCTCTTTGAAGGGCTCAAGTGTTTCAAGATTGCATATGTTAAATGTGAATGCCTTGAGAGTGCAGACAATATAAGCTACAGGAGTAGAGAGGCTACCATTGTAAATATGTGAGCTTATGGTTAGTGACCAAAATTAATCTTGCCAAGAATAATGTAAAGATACAGAGCTTAAATTTGATGTAAATTTTATATGAAGAAGGTGCAACCCAAACAGAAAAGACAGACGGCTCAAAAAATAGTCATGAAAGGAGATCAGGGAAATATAAATCAACTTGTACTCTCAGCCATACTATTGGGCCTTCTAGGCATAGCACAAAAATATTTGAAAAGTGCTTAGTGTTAGAGAGCAAGCTTTAGAGTCAGACTGCCCTGCCTGAATTCAAATCCTAGCCCTGCCTCTTCCTAAACTTGAGAAGTTACTTATTCTCTCTGAAGATCGGTTTGCTCACCTGTAAAATGGGGACAACAATGGCATGAATTGAAGGAAATAGTACATGTAAAGTGGTGTATTGTAAAGTACATAGGACTCATTAACTATTGTTTTATTATAATTAGTATTATTGAACATTCTACTCAGATATGTACCTAGAGTGTATAGTTGCCCAGAAGCGTTATGTTTCTGAATAATAATAAATTGAAGAATTTTGAAAATGTCTCACAGATTACACTGGTCTTTTAAGAATGTGAAAATCTGCAGGGGCTCAAGGTCTATTATTTATAAGTCTCATTTTCCTTAGGAGTCCAAATCTGTCCTACTTTACATGCTCATATACAGTATTCTCCTAATTGCATATGTTGTTATAAAACACATGCTTCTCTAGTGTCATTTAATAAAATTAAACCAATCAATCAATAAATCTCATCTTCAACTGTATATTACTTTGCAAGCCAGCAGAGTGCCACTGTGAAGTGTGTCCTGGGACTGCGGTGAGTATGTGGGCCCTTCAGGGTACAGCATCCCACTACTTAAGCTGTTTAATCCATAAAGCCTAGAACATGGTGGAATACTTTTATTAACCATATTTTTGGTTAAGGAAAGAGAATAAAGGTTTTTTCCTTTGTGGATAAGACTTGAGCATTTTTGAATTACTATCTTATGAACAATGATAGTGCAGTGACTCATAAGCTCATGTTATTTGGTCCCTTGTTTAGGTTGCTTCTCTGAGCTATTTAGTTGCTATGGTGATGGTAACAATAAAGCCTGATTGGAAGAAGATAACATCTTTTAGGGGATTTTTTTTGGTTGAAAGGGAGAACATATTCCATGTTTCCCTATTAGGCAAGATATTGGGTTACATCTATTTTGATTAGCAATCCTCACTTTTTTAGGACGGATTGTTTCAGTATGGCACATAATGACTAAACTCTCTAAGACTTGATGTGGGATTTAACAAGCTTTAGATAACCTAATCTCTATCTAATGGGATTTTTCTCAAAATAGTTTCTCAGTATATGAATTATTACAAGAGAAGAAATGCTAAATTTCATATCAAAGAGCCAACTTTAGAAGTTCAAGCAACTTACAATATACCTTTTCCACTGATAGAATTATTTAATAAGAATCTATTAGCATTCAGGAAACTATAAGAACTCCAGCAATAAGTAAATTATGAGGCTTATTTCCTTTTAATTCTCTGATCCCAGCTGGAATGAGGTGTGATTGGAGAATGGTTTAATTGTTCATGGACATCTGTCTTTGGAGTCTTTTGAAAAATAATATCCTGGTTATAATATGGCCTACAGAATTTTTGACATTTTTATATCTTTCACAATCAAGGCATTGTCAAAAAGTCAGGTACTGAAATCCTAAAAACTTACGGGTACATTTAGACTAGAAGGGAATAAAAACCTGGTAATATATCAATATGCACAGCTGGAAAGCAGATGTTCAATTGAATGATCTCAGTACTTAGAGAAAGCTATTAAACCTGTTACTTACTCAAATGAGAAATTCCCATAATTTATTATTCTCATATTTGACTTACTTCTTTTTCTTCCTTTAACTCTGGAATCATTATTTCTATTATTATTATTGTTGTTGAAGCCAATTACCATGGAAGTTTGACTCCATGCAACACAGTACATGAGTGCTAAGAAATGCCCAAGGCTGCTGTCAGTCAAATTAACCCGTGACTTACGAGTTGTGTTTACTGTACTGTGAAATGAAGTGATAAATGTGTGCCAACCAATAAAATGTGACATTTAGTATTGGATATACCAACTTTAAATAGGTTTTTATTCATCTATCAGAATGCCAAAACATAGTTTGAACTTCATTATCAAAGAAGACATATAGCATTCAGCTTTTTAAAAAATTGGTGACCATGTAGTTCAAACCTTTCAAAACCTCTGTGTGAGGGAGGGGAGAGGACATGCTTCCACTGAAACCCATTTCTGTCCTTTTTATGATTACTGGCCAATCATGATTAGTTTCTACATGCTTCTTTGATTCAACCAAATTATCTGGATGAATCATTTTTGGATCATAATATTACTAACTTAGTGAACCTCAAAGAAGGGTACTTTACACGGATTTTTATTATCCTTAAAAAAATTAAGACTGTGACTTGATAGCATTATTTGATGTTATATAGTTACTTTAAGTTCACGTTGCATGACTTCTTAGACTGTAATTTACTAACAGGATTTCTTTAAGGGTCATATTGGAGGACAAAACTGCCCTGTAGTATTAGAAACACTTAATGAGATGCCCAGAGGAGCTGGCAAGGAAAATCCAGTTTTCAAAATACCACTTAAGCATGAGTACTGCATACCCCCTCCAGAGGGAGAAAGATCCCTTTTCTCATAGTCTCTTATTAAAAACAAAAATTAAATGCTTGTGAATCGGTGCTCTATGCGTCTAGCTATGCCATCTCCCAGAACACATAATTAGATAATTACATTTCAGACAAAAGAGTACTATGGTAATTCAAAGCACAAATTCCAGCTAGGGAATAGAAATTGATACATGAAATATGTATCAATACAAATATAAATACATGCATATGTGTTCTATGTGGGCTTGAGCTATTAAGGACCATTAAAAACACTGGAGCAAATAGCTCTTGGGGATTAAGCTGTAAGAGCCCTCTTTATAATCAGAAGACAGCTAATCCCTGCTCACCTATTTGAATGCTTAGCCTTCCCAATATAACATTAAACTATTATTTTGTATTAGTGATGCTTCATGAGTATGCAAATACTGGCGAAAAATGCCATCCCCTGAAGATCTTGGGCTGCTTTCAGATTTTATAAACCTGGAGGTGAAAAATGTGGCTTAGATTAGAGAAATTTTATAAAGGTTAGCTCTAGGTTAAATGCATTAACTCATTTATACTAGCCACCCTGACATTTCCTCCAATCTTCTCTCATATGACACTTTCCTTTGCTTCCTTTTTTTCTCCAATTGCTTTACTAGGTTCTGAGAATTGCTCTCTATTTTCTCATGGCCTCTACCTTTGAATTCCACACACAGAACCTGCAGCCTTTAGGCTTCTTCCACAGCAGTGCTTTTGCATAAGATTTGTTGATAATGGTCCAGCATAATGCCCACAAGAGTCCACCCTCTGTCTGCTTTGTACAGGACCATAGAGGCAGACAGGATTCTCCTGAGGGTGGTGCAGAGACATTCTTGAGGGTTTCTCTTCACACACTTCCTATTATACATATATGGTTGGCATTAAAATGTATGTGATAAACACCATAAGCATTAGATAGATACTGAAATCTCTATTTCCCTATTGAATTTCAGTGAGAAATGCTTCTGTGTATCTTTCCTACCTTTTCAATCATAGATACATTTAGCATTGATGAGTAAAACACTTGCATACTTGCACAAAACTGATCAATAAGTTAAATGAATATAAATTTAGTAGAATTTATTATTTGCCTCTACACTCATAGTTCTAAAGCTTTATTCTGATATCACTTATGCTAGTATACAAATTCAGTAAGAAATAGTTTCTTTTTTTACTCCTTCACTCTTTCCTTCCTCTTTGGTAGATTGAATAGTGTACCCCAGTTTGGACATGTTCTCAGTCTTGGTTCATATTCTGGTGGGTGTGAGCCCATTGGAAATAAGATTTCTTCAAAATATTACTTCAGTTAAGGTGTGGCCCAACTGAATCGGGTTGAGCTTTAGTCCAGATTACTAGAGTCTTTTACAAGCAGAATGAAGGTATGATGCAGAAAGACGCCATGGGGAGCAGCCCAAAGTCAGAAGTCAATGGAACCGGGAGGAGAAAAGAGAAGACAGCCATATGCATTGCCTGTAAAGGAAAAGCCGACGAGGAACCCAAAGGTCACCGGCCAGTTAGAAGAGCCTGGGAGGAAGCAAGACTTTTAGCTCCTGAAACTGTAAGCCAAAACATTATGTTGTATGGCATTTGTTTTAGCAGCTGGGAAACTAAAACACCTTTCCTAAGGATATGATCAACACTTTCCTATTTTCTCAGTAGTATTTTTTTTTTTTAATTCTAAATCAATACTTCATTAAAGAGAAACATGTTTTGAAAATAAGGAATAAATACTCTTCATATATATAAATATATGTATTCATATACATCCATTGTGATGGTTTATAGCTGTTTGTACTCCAGAAAAGAATGTTCTTAAAATTGATCCAGTCCTATAGGTGTGGACCTATTGTAAGATCAAAAGTAAGACCTTTTAGTGAGTAGGATCTTAAGGTGTAACCCACCCCGTTTCAGGTGGATCTGAATCTTCTTACTGGAGTCCTTTATAAGAGAATGAAATTCAGACAAAGAAAGGGAACGCTGTGGAAGCGAGAAGCTGAAAGCAATGAAACCTGGAAAAGAAGAGAGAGACCAGCAGGTTCCACCATGTGCCTTGACATGTGACAAAAGAGTCCAGGATTGCCAGCAGCTGGTCTTCGGAGAGAAAGCATTGCATGATGTGGCCTTGATTTGGACATTTTTCTTGGCCTCAAAACTGTAAACTTGTAAGCTAATAAACTCATTTTGGAAAAGTCACTTTACAATGTATACCCTTTTCTGGTATATTGAATTTGGTAGCCCAACAGACTAGAACATCCATATTCACACACATGAAACTTCTTCAGCACAGTGCTCTATATTTGCTTTAGAAGGCCATTTCAATTATCATGGAATTATATATTAATATAGTACCATTATAGACCCAAGAAAGCGGGATCCTTTCCCTGTTTTGCTTAAGAAGACCTCACATATCACAACTCCACAGAAAATATATGTATTGGAAACTATAGATGCTCCTAACACTCAGGATCAAGCAGTCATCACCGGCACACAGAGAAACCTATAACCCCACATACGCACACTTTCAGGTTTCAAGGATGCATTGCTCCACTTCTATTGCCTTATTTCTGCCCCAAAAAAGGTAAACAAGCCTGAATGCAGTAATAGATTGTGGCTTATATCCTTGCCCAATTTAAAGATGAGCAATGTGGCAGAAGGCAGTGAGAATTTGAGCTGCAGATAGGGTTATGTTAAGAAAAATTCAAATTAATTAACCTGTCAAACCCTTCTCTCAGATAGCAGGAATGCAATAGATTCTTGCATGATGAAGTATTGTTTCTCAATAGTGCTGTGCCGATTTTCTTGCTTCTATTTGTATTCCAATTTGTGATTCCAGAAAACTAAAATATTAGCACATCGTGTACATGGCAGCTGAGAAAACTTTTGCAATGTTAAACATTCAACTGAATTTTCATATATGTTGGTATACATTTAACATGCATGAAGTGTGAGATCAGTTCTCTATAATATCAAGTAGAGGGACCTGCTAAAATTGTGGATCATTTTATTTTTATAAATATACTTAATAAGATTTAATCAATTTTGCAAAAATTAATTATTTACATATATTTATATAATTTTGTATTTAAGAATTGTAAATTAAATATTGGTTATAGAGGTTTTAAATACTTTTAAAGAAATTTACATCTTGAAACATGAAAAAATCTTTTTTTATTTCTTGAATTTACTTTAATTTACATTCTTGGTACAAATATATTCAAAATGTGTACATTTAAAATTATATTTTATTTTTAATCTCTTAGGTCATTACTATCAATAGAACACAAACTTGGTAAATTATTTATTATAACAAGATGATTAGTTATTTTGCTGAAATAAAGGCAAGAAAAATAAAATTTATAGAATAACATCATAATTTATGAGGTTATCTGTATCTTTATTTTAGTTCTAATCAGGCCATGAATGGTACCTCACTATACTCAAAAATAATTGTTTAATTGTCTTTGATATTTTGCCAATCTTCTGTCATATAATTTCTATAACTCAACTTATTTATTAATGAAGGTACATTGTTAAGATAGGAGGATAAAACATTCTTTTGCACTCTTTACTTTGATTTAGAATGCCTTCATTTGTTCTCTTTCCAAACTAACATGCTATATAGAGTATGATTTCTAAAAAACATATTTAAAGCTGTTTTGAAAACAAAAGTTCAACTTTATTTGGGGATTTTGGCTTATTAGGGGCCATAAAACCATTCACCATGCTTCTGATAAGCTGTCATTTGGAGAGCATGTGATATCTGCTATGTACTCCCAGTTAACCTACCCAAACTCTTAAGACTTCGGAATATTCCAGAACATATCATCAGATAAAACTATAGTTGATTTTGGGAAATCCTTAATTGCAGAAATCATCAAACTGTGTTTACTCTCAGAGTTTCCAGAAACACCAGAGAGTGGGTTCTAGTGGAGGTGGAGGACTGGATGGGTGAGAAAATGGGGGCAGGTTAGGAAGAAAGGAGACAGTGACACCGGTTGCCCTTTGCTCTAAGCTAGTAGAGTTATTTTTACAATAGTTACTAAGATCAACTTCTCACAGATGTATTTATTTCATGTGTTTGATTTTATGTTGCTGGCTGCTTAGCATTAGTTTGTTGTCATATTGCTGTGGGGCTTTCATAGTGTATGACAGTTTGGGGCTTTTTGTGAATCCCAGAAAGGAACATGTTCACAGAGTTAATCCATTCCTGGGGTTGTGATTGATTTGGATTCGGTTCGGGGGCCCTTGATAGAATTGCTTCAGTAAAGTTTGACCCAAGGTGGGTCTTGGCCCTCTTGCTGGAATCCTGTATAAACAAGACTGAAGGCAGAGACACACAGAGAAAAAGTGGCAGAGATAGAGAAACCCCGAAAGGCTGGAAGAGATGAGTCCTGGAAGAGAGTGGAGAGATGAGCCATATGCTTGATGGCCTACAGCTGAGCTTAGGGAAGAAGTAATCCCAGAGGAGGAGGCAGAGAACCAAACTGGCATTGTGTCTTGCCATGTGGCAGGAGTCCAGTAACGCCAGCAGCTGACCTTCGGTGAGAAAGCATCTCTGATGATGCCTTGATTTAGACATTTTGATAGCCTCAGTGCTATAGGCTCTTAACTTAATAAATTCCCATTACAAATGCCAACCCAATTTTGGTATATTGCTCCCAGCAGCTTTTTATCAAACTAAGACATAGAGGCAGAAAGATTAGGGATTGCTAGGTTGGTCTGCTGCTAGAAAGCAAAATAAAGACCATAATAAATGTCAGTCTAGATGTTAGTAAGACAGAGACCCTAAAGAGTATCATTTTATTCCCAGTTAGATAATATTAGCATACTCTCTGCTCAGTTTAAAATGTGACCAGAAGTTCTACTTGGAACAAAGATAAAAATTCTCCAATGCAGAGCATTAAATCTACTGAAGATAAAATAAAAATTTTAAGTTTGAATACTTTTTAAACATCAGAGGGAC
Organism: Cabassous unicinctus; assembly: GCA_029593785.1. Taxonomy (NCBI): domain Eukaryota; kingdom Metazoa; phylum Chordata; class Mammalia; order Cingulata; family Chlamyphoridae; genus Cabassous; species Cabassous unicinctus. The sequence continues at coordinate 71,262 of JAQZBX010001205.1, read as the reverse complement.
AATGCTAGGTGTTTTATGGAATAAACCTGTTTCAATTAAATTTATAAGTCATCTGTATTAAAATAGTTTTCTTTTTGAGATTTTTCATATATTCATTATATTTCAAAATCAAACCATTTACGTTTAAAACATCTAATAAATGTCTAGTAATAAGAATAGTGAGACATACCATGATTCTTGTTGATTCAATAGAGTAACATAGAGTCACCCTACAATTTGTGCCGATTTTCAATTCTTTATTAAATGTGAGCAGCAGCCATATTTGAGTCAGAATATTTATCTAACTATGTGAGAAATGAAGTACACTTTCTCATTATCCATGATTTTCACATTGTTTTATTTTCAAAACAGTTGTTTTCATCTTCAGCCTAAGACATTTCATAAAATCATAAATATTTTTCAGTACATAAATAAGAATGAAAGAAACGTGTTTTATTTTCCCACAGAAATATCTTTTTTTAAAAAATATTAAAACATTGTCTTTATTGGATTGTAAATAATTAGAAGCAGAGACAAGAATTCAAGGACAATCAAAGGTTACTAATATTTTGATTTTTCTTTCCTACCATTATAATCATTTTTTTTCTCCCAAATAACCTTATTCTGCTGCAATAAGCAAATACGATGGTGCCGTTCAAGGTTATTCTCAGAAGTGCAGTTTTCATTTAATATCATGTAAATTTATCCTCAAATTTATTTCATCCAAAAAAAATGGAATGTCATTATCTTCAAGGTTAAGGAACTTAATTAGCAAAATGGGTGTGACAGATTGGGCAGAAGAAAAGAATAGAAACACATTTCATTTTTCGTTGTTAGAAGAATTGTGACTTGTATAATTCAGTAGTAAATAGTCTATGTAACATGAAATAGTCACATAAAGCTTTATCTTTAACTTTATATAAATAGAAATATAGTTAGGAGTCATATTAGATAAAGTGTACAGAAATAGACTTTTGACTTTTCTACTCCCAAATAAGTCTCTCTGATCTATCAAAAACTCAGCTATTTCTTTATGATGGATAAAGCATTCTATGCTGTAGGTCAACATTTATACCTTCTTTGACCTTGACATATATAGCTTTTCTATACCACACATTTTAATTCATTTCATTTTTATCAAGAAAAACATGTATTAAGACAAGGTAAAATACCCACCCTGACAAATTAATGTGTCCTATATAGATAATATTTACATTATAAATTGTTGCTGATTATATTAAATATAATTATTTTTATTACACCTACAGATTATTTTTAAATGTATCATTATACACACACATATTGTACTTGTTATGGTTAGTTGTGCATTATTGCTTTCATAATGAGTGTTTAGTTCTTTTGGTCATTATAAACTTATGAGTTGAAAAGAAAGAAAGGAGGGAGAGAAGGAGCGAGGTGGTAGGGAAGGAAGAAGGAAAACTTAAGATGTTGTTAAATAAATAAATGTGAACAGGAGAACTAAAGTGGCATTTGCAGTCAAGATCTTGATACTCAAGATCAGCATATATAGGAAGTAACGTTTCACTCAGAATGCTGCCTGAACCAAATCTATTTCTACTTGAGTTGTCACATAACATATGAATACATCTGTGTGACTATTTCACATTGGTCTACAAATTAACACAAACCACTTTTCCATATATCCTCACAAACGAGAAAATAAAAACACCTCAGGTTTACAAACTTCTGCCTTTCATGCTTTATTACCCTTTATTTTTATAACCAATAAGAATAATGTCTAGATTTTGCAAAGTGGTTCTTTTCAAATTTCAGAACATTGATTTTTTTAAATAAATATATTGCATTTTCTAAAATATATAGCAACCAAATTAAATATGAACTCACAAGTTTTTTCTAACTATTATGGTTCTTTTCAACAAAGTACATGAAATTGTTTTCAGTAGTTCTTACATCAATCTTAAAAATACTCAAATGACTCGAGTTGGTATTATAGGAAGCCTCATTACAAGTAGAAATAATAAAGAAAGTGGCCTGCTCCCAGTGACATAGTCAATCAATAGTAAGGTTAGGAATAGAGGGAAATCTGTTACCATAGTTATAGCCATATAATTATTCACAAGATTTTTCTAATCATAACTTTGGATCAAACATAGCAATGCAATTCAGGCCTCTGCCAATCTTTGCAATCAGTGTAGACAGATGGAGGATATTGAATTTGTTAAAAGGTTAAGACCAAATAGAGTGGGATTGTTTCTAACAATCCATATAGATGCGATTTGTATTTGTTAAACCACCATGCTGCTGAAATTGAAACTCACATGTAATAGCATTTTTCATATATCTGAAACTATAAATAATGTTCACTACCCCACAATGTATACTAACACATTTTCATTTCCATATTTACATAATTCTCAAAAATGTGTTTAATAGTAACTCCTAAACATGCAGGAAAACAGCTCTTCCTTAGGAGCATCAGTGAGCTTAGCATAACATATTTATAAGGTCTTTGTAAGTATTCCTCAAAACACGAATCACTCTAGAGGAAGAGTTTCATTTCAGGAAATTTAACAAGCACTTCAATTGTCATTTAAATCATTGTGAAAAACATAATGACTTTCCCTAACATTTTATGTTTTACAAAACAGGGCTAAGAAAGGTTCTTATAAAATATGCAAATTTTAATAAAGGAAATGATGCAAAGCCTTTCAAAATTTAAAAGAACACATACCTCTATGAGGGGATTCAAAGTGAATTTGTATTTGATATTTGTAAGCCACCAATTTTCAGAACATATTGAGTCCATTTAGCATTATATCTAAGGTATTTTATAACACTCAAGTTCTTTTTTTTAATTCTTATTCTATTTACCTAAAATGTGTTTAATGGAACTTTGCTACTGTCTACTTTTAGAGTACCAGAGTCCAAAAATGTAGGAAGGTAGGAAACACTGCATTAGACAATGGAGACTTTGAGATATTAATGAGAATAGAATCCCCCCCACAAAAGGACTTTAGTATGCAGCATATTCCAAACTTTTTAATATTGGAAACCCTATTTTTCATAAATTACATTTACAAATATTTTTTCCACAGGACACACATCAGAGAATAATAATGTCAATGATACAGAGTAGCAATTAATTATTTGTTTATATTTTCCTATGTGTATATTATTATTACTATTATTAAAGTTTTAGATTTTCTATCTTGATTTTGCAGCATCACTCAGTAGCTTCATTTTTTCCCAAAGGAATATTAATATTTTCCAAACTTTTCAATTTCCAAAACAAAATCAATTTTATAAAACTTACTTTGAACAGTAAATATCTTTATACAAGTAATAAAATAAAAATGATTATTCAAATTTAAGACTAAAAACTTTGCCTGAATTAATCTTACTGGTTTACTGGTTTATTTAAAATCTATCAAATAAATATGTACTTTCCATGACAGAATGAAAACATAAGAAATAAATCTGATAGGTTTTTAAACATGGAAACATTTGACATCAAGTAGCTAATTGATACATATATATCATTTATAATTGATGTAGTTTAATGTTAAAAGGACCAGTAGTCATTTGTTTCTTTAAAAAGCATTTAATGAGCACTTATTTTGTGTCAGGCAGTAGGTTAAGGACTTTACAGTTATTTTAGTTTGCCAAAGGTCTGCCAATGCAAAATACCAGAAATCTGTTGTCTTTTATAAAGGGGATTTATTTGGGGTAAAAGCTTAAAGTTCCAAGGCCATGAAAAGTCCAAACAGAGGCACCATGAGAAATGCTTCCTCACCAAGTCAGTTACTGTTGATCCTGGCATGTTGCCACGAGGTGAAGCAAGTGTCTGCCAGTCTCTGCCCAGGGTTCAGCCTTCCCCTCCGGGTTCACCCTTTCCTCTTGAGCTGCTCTGTGTGCCCAGCCTTTGGGGGTATTTGTGCTTAAGCAATCCTCTCTCTCACATTGCAGAATCAAAATATGCTGGGTTCCTTTTTTCTTCTTTCTGAGTGAGTGTCCATTTATATCAGACTCAGCAAGGGGACAGGGACTCAACCTGAGTTATGCCTCACTAACATAGTCCAATAAAAAGCCCTACAACAAAAAGACCCCTCAACTGAATTTGATAAAATCAATGGTTATCACACCCAAAGGAATAGATTAGTTTACAAACATAATCTTTCCTTTTTTGGATTCCAAAATAATCTCAAACTGCCACGAAGGTGAATTTGATACCTGGTAGTAGGCCGAGTTATGTACCTCAATGGAATACATGTTCTTAACCTTACTTGGCATTCCTGTGAGTGTGAAGCTATTTGTACATAAGACCTTTTGAAGATACTCTTTTTAGTTAAGGCACGGCCAACTGAATCAGGGTAGATCTTAATCGATACCACTGGAGAACTTATAAAGAGAAGAAACCTGAAGCTAGAAGTCGGAGAAAGCCACAGGGAAGAGCCTGAAATTAGCAGAAACTGGAAGAGCAGACACAAAGAGAGATTGCCATGTGATGGGAAGCAGAAATGTAAGCAAGGAATTTCAAAGATTGTGGAAATCCAGCTCCAGAATGTTACAAACTTTGGGAAGAAAGCATTGTCTTTCCAACGCCTTGCTTTTGGACTTGTAGCCTTTGAAATAGTGAACCAATAAATGCTTGTTGCTTAAGTCGACTCATTGTGTAGCATTCATCATGGCAGCCTGGCAAAATAATAAAATCTGCTACTTGCCATCATAGAGCTTTCGTGTCCAGTAGCAAAGCCAAATGATTATGCAATAATTTCTGAATTAAAATAATAGAGGTAGGAGAATTCTGCATAAAGGATCTACTTTTACATAAATTTTTTACTTACCATTTTTTCTTAGTTTCTTAGGGTTGCTGTAACACATTGCTATAATCTGGATGACTTAAAAAACAGAAATGTTTCATCTCACTTTTCCAAAGGCTAGAAGTCTGAAACTAAGGTGTTGACAGGATCTTACTTCCTCGGAAGTCTGTAGAAAAGAATCTGCTCCATACCTCTCTCCTGGCTTCTGGCTGGCAATCCATGCCATTCTCTGCCTTAGTTATCGCATAGCAATCACTTCTCATCTATGTTTGCTTCCTCTCCCCTTCATATAAGGACTCCAATTATATTGGTTACAGGACCTACCTACTCCAATAAGACCTCCTTTTAACTTTAATTCCATCTGCAATAACCCATTTCCAAAAAAAAAAATCATATTCTAAGGTTCTAAGAATTAAGAATACAACATATCTTTTTGTTTTGAAGGACACAGCTCAAACTATAACACCAACCAATCATAGTTTTTCTCATAATAGTTAAATTTAATTAATTTACATGTAAATATTAACATTCAATTCACTAATGATTTGAGTTAGATGCTAGTTATATACTTTTTATTGATTTTTTTCTACTACGCTAAAGATGCTATTTCTATCTAAGATAAGAAAGACTGCAAATGTAAGGGAAATCATTATAGGAAATTTGTCTTAAATAATGGCTAAAATTTTGATAAGCATGGAAGAAAAGCAAGTGGAATAGTATTTAACTATGTCATTAAGCTACTCAATATTTTGAATAATAATGATTTCAACTTATGAGTTTGCTATGTAAATTTAAGTAAATAATAAAAAGTTGAGAGTACTTTGCAAAGCAAACTTTACTATGAAAGTATTAAGTATTATTATTGTTAGAATTCTAATATATAATCTTGATTTGCAGAAGTAAAAAAATGATAAATAGGGTGTGGTAATATATTATGTATTAAGTATTATTCACATAGAGACTCCTTTAAATTCCTTTAAAAAGCTCTTAGGTTTGTGGTAGGTTTCAAAATGACACAATTCTTTGCAATTCCTACCATTAAGAGGTGGAAACTATTTCTCCACTCCTTGAATTCAAGTTGGCCTTGTTTCTTGTTTTTGTTTGTTTGTTTGTTTGTTTTTCAGAAATTGCATGCAAGTTCTGAGCTTACTCATCAAGAGGCTTTGCATTCTGTTGCACTCTTAGGACCCCTTAATTGCTGTCGTGTATACAAGTCTGAGTTAGCCTGCTGGATGTTGGGAGGCCAATTGATCCCAGACAACTGTCAGCCAGACTTCTGCAGACCCTAGATCAGCAGAACCACCCAACTAAGTCCAGCCAAGACTTCCAGTCCTTATAACCATGAGCTGATAAACTGGTTGTTGTTTCTAAGTCATCGATACAGAGTATGATGGCTAAGTTTACGCATCAATTTGGCTAAGTTATGGTGTCCAGTTGTTCGGTCAAGTACTGGCTTAGTTGTTGCTGCAGAGGTATTTCATTGATGGCATTAGCATCTACTATTAGTTGACTTTTTGAAAAAGTGATTAACCTCAATACTGTGGGTGGGCCTCATCCAATCAGTTGGAGGTATTAAAATTGAGAACTGAGAATTTCAGGGATCAAAAGAATTTCTGCCTCAAAACTTCATCACAAATCTTACAAGAATTTCCAACCTACCATCTTCCCCTGAGGAATTCAAACTCAAGATTTCTACCTCACCTTTACCAGAATTTCCAGCTTGCTAGCCTGCCATATGGAAAGCAACCTCACTAGCCTTCACAATTGCATGAGCCAATTCCTTAAAATGAATCTCTTTATACAAACACACACACACATTCACACATACACACATACACACATATATCCTGTTGGTTTTGTTTCTCTGGAGAACACTGACTCTTATTCTCAGGACAATTTTTTAAAAGTATTCATTTTATAAAACATATATTTCTACCCTTAGCTCAACAGGAACTATCCCACCAATAAAATGAGGCCCACCTGTCTCCTATATGAGAAAATTTATTGAAGTAGTTCATGCCTAATTGGAAAGACTTTAAAGGTGTTTATAAATAATATAGACTTTAATGAAGCATAAGACACAATACATGCTTTGAAGTTTTTGACTAGTTAGAAATACTATCTTTACATTTGGTTTCTTGCTCTAAGGCCTAATAACTTCAACTTCCTAAATTTAAGGAAAACATATGTGGTGTGGAGTAGACTAGCAAGGGAATTCAGAAGGAAAGATTCAACTGATTAAGGTTTATGCTGAGCAAGGCATCCTAAGGAAAACATAAATAATAAACTAATATAACCTTTTTTTCCTATTAACTGGTTATTTGTTAAATTAATTTAGAGATTGTCTTACCATTTAAATGCCATTTTAAACTCAATTATTTAACTTTATTGCCAAATTCCAAACAAGTTTTTCCTAAAATTTCCAACATTTATAAAAGGAAAGAAGAAGATATGAACAGTAAAAGGAATTGTAAAATTAAACTATTTTTTCCTTCATTTCAAAGATGACAGTTTAGCCCCAGTACACAATGACCTGGAGCTAACTATATTAGGCTATATTTGCTGAAACTTCAGAAAATTGCATGGAAAAGCCTGGAACAAACAATAGTATTTGTTATTACAAAGTCAATAAAAGCCAAAACAATAAGGAAGGTTTTGAAGAGTAGCTGTAATGTTTAAGTATGAAATATTTAAGTAAAAGCTTGTCATTAAAATTGAAGAAATAGACAAGGGATTGTGGGAAAATGGCAAAGTAGGAAGTGCCTAGAATCAGTCTCTCCAGCAGAAGAATTATTAGGAGGAGTGAAGTGGCTGAATCACCTATTTTGAAACTCCAGTGTTCAGTAGAACACTGTGGAGCACCCAGGGAAGAGCAGGAGGAAGAGGAGGGTAAATTGAGGTAAATATCAGTGAATTGCATGCTGGGTAGTAGCTACCATCGCCCATCCCCCAATTTTACAGCAGGCAGTAGTGAGGTGGAGTTTGCTGGTGCCAGAAGAGGACATAAACATCTAGTTTCCCAAGACCTGGGAGTGTAAGGACCAATCACTGATCACTGATATATATATATCAGTTGTGGACCTACAAAGCAATCATCTATAATGTGCAGAATTTCATATGATGCCTCTCCACCAAAACCTTACATTGTTGTGGGACTTTTGTTACAGACTATGAGAGAGTATGATCAGACTATTACCACTAACTATGGTCTATAGTATACATTTGGTATATTTTTCCATACTCCCCACTTGACATTCATGAAAGAATAGTACAATTGTATTTTTCCATATGAATATGGAATATGCATCTCCATATTCTTACCACCTTGTAATAGTGATGTACATTTGTTCTAGGTCATAGAAGAATATTCTTGTTTTTGTACTATTAATGACACTCTTCATCCACCTCTGGATTCACTATGTTATTCAGTCCCTAGATTATTCTCTAACTTTCTTTCCATTGACATGTACATCCCTAGACTACCCCCTTTCAGCCACAATCCCATTTATAAACCAGCTGTGTTGCTTGTGCTCACTATAATGTATTACCATCAACTCTATCCATTTCCATAATTTTACAATCAAGCTAATTAAAATTTGACATACATTAGGGACAACCAGGAAGATGGTGGCAGAGTAAGGAGCTCCTAGAATCAGCTCATGCTACAGGGCAGTTAGTAATCACACAGAGCTAGTAAGCACCTGTTTGGGGGCTCCAGGAGACCATAAGAGCATCCTGCAACATCTTTGAAAGAATGGAAGGAGGAGACTGTCCATCTGCAGAGAAGATTCGTAAGTAGAGCACTTCACACCTTGGAGACTGGTGCTCATCCTCCACTGGTAGCATAAGCTCCCTCAAGGGTTATTCCATGGCTGGAATTGGAAGCTCCACTTCCCCAAAACAGGAAAGGAAGAGACAGCTGGGCACCAGCTTCAGCTATTGATTAGTAAATTCAATATACTAAAGTATAATCTTAAGAACAGCTAAAGTTTGAAACTGTCCAAGTCAGAAAGAGTCCAGTAACCACCATTTTAACTCCATCTCCCACATGAGAGGAAGCAGGTCGGACTGAAAATAACAGCGATGGTAGGGACCAGCTTCTTTCCACCCAGATTGGATTGCAGCTCTAGGCTAAGCCCCAGCCCCACCTTCAGCAGGGAGGAAGCTGGGGGTCCTGTGCTAGCCTCTCCAGGAAAATACAGGCCATGCCCTGGGGCTGGTGATCATCCTACTCTGGCGTTGCAAGCTGCCTCAGGAGCTATTCTGTGGTTGGAGTTGGAAGCTCCATTTCTGAAAAACAGTGGAGGAAGAGACAGTTGGCCATCGATTTCAGCCGCTGATTAGTAAATTCGGCTGGCTAAAGTATAATCCTAAGAATGGCTAAAATTTGAAGCTGTCCAATTCGGAAAGAGGCTGGTAGCTGCCATTTTGACTCTGCCCCTGGCATGAGGGGAAGCCGGGCTGATTGAAAATCATAGTGATGGTAGGGACTGACTTCTTTCCACCCAGATTGGACTGCAGCCCTAGCCTAGGCTTCAGCCCCACCTCTGGCAGGGAGAAAGCTGGCAATACTTGCACCAGCCTCTCCTAGTAAATGCAAGTACATCCAGCTGGCAAAGACTGAATAGTTGGAAGTCTATCTGGGCAACTGAAGTCATTTTGGACCCACAGAGCATAGATTGCTGACCACACCTGCAGTTCCATCCTCACTCCAGGCAGGGGAGGAAGGAGCATAAAGCTTCATCAGTCTCTCTGAGCAATTACAGTCTAGGCCTGCACGACTTGGATTATTACACACGGCTGTGCCTTTGTCCCAAACGCTGGCAAAAGAAAAAGTTGGGAGAAGCTTCATGGGTCCCTGAGGCAATGCGGGTAGCTTGAGCCTCCATAGCTTGCAGCAACAACTACTACCTCAGCTCCTACTATACAACCAGCAAGGGAGAAAGGGCAACAAAGCCTCAAACTAAAGAGAGAAACTGCACCCAGAATAAATACAACTAGTAAGCCAGATGCCAAGACAACAAAAAATTGCAATCCATACCAAGAAACAGGAAGATATGGCCCAATTAAAGGAACAAGATAAGTCTCCAGATGACATAAAGGATTGAGACAACTAATCATAGATTTTCAAACAAATCTCCTTAATAAATTCAATGAGTTGGCTAAAGAGATTAAGGGTATTAAGAATACATTGGATGAGCACAAAGAAGAATTTGAAAGCATACATAGAAAAATAGCAGATCTTACAGGAATGAAAGGTGCAATAAATGAAATTAAAAATACTCTGGAATAATAAAACAGCAGATTTGAGAAGGCAGATTTGAAGACATGGACTCTAAAAGCAAACATTCAAAAGAACAGATGAAGAAAAGAATGGAAAAAAATTGAACAAGGTCTCAGGGAACTAAATGACAGCAAAAGATGTGGAAACATACATGTCATGTGTGTCCAAGAAAGAGAAGAAAAGGGAATAGGGGCAGAACGAATATCTGAAGAAATAATGGTAGAAAATTTCCTAACCCTATTGAAGGACATATATATCCATGTCCAAGAAGCACAACATACTCCCATCTGATAAACCTGAATAGACCAACTGGGAGACACATACTAATCAGAATGTCAAATGCCAAGAGAGAATTCTGAAAGCAGCAGGAGAAAAGCAATGCATAAGATATAAGGGATACCCAATAAGATTAAGTGCAGATTTCTCATCAGAAACCATGGAGGAAAGAAGACAGTGGTATGCTATATTTAAGATACCGCAAGAGAAAAAACTTCCAGCCAAGAATCTTATATCCGGCAAGATTGTCTTTCAAAAATGAAAACAAATTTAGAATATTCACAGATAAACAGAAAATAAGAGAAATTATACAAAGAGAATGGCCTTGCAGGACATACTAATGGATGTGCTACAGTCTGAAAAGAAAAGACGGGAGGGAGAGGCTTGGAAGAGAGTGTAGAAATGAAAATTATATCAGTAAAAGTAACTGAAAGTCTCAAATGGGTGGTGAAAATAAAATATGACAGATAAAACCCAAAGGTCAAAATAGGTGAAATAAGAACTGCCTTTACAGTAATAACATTGAATGTTAATGGATTCAACTCCCCAATGAAAAGACACAGACTGGCAGAATGGATACGAAAATATGAGCCTTCTACAAGCTGTCTGCAAGAGACTCACCTTAGACCAAGGATACCAATAGACTGAATGTGAAAGGCTGGAAAATATTCCACACATGTAGTAAAAAAAACAAAACAAAAGCTAAAGTACCTATACTTATATCAGATGAAATAAACTTTAAAAGACACTAGTAATGTGCAATCTGAGGAAGAAGTCAGGGGGAAAAAATCCATTTACAATAATGACTAAAAGAATCAAATATTTAGGAATAAGCTTAACCAAGGATGTAAAGCACTTGTATTCAGAAAACTACAATGCATTATTAAAAGAAATTTTAAAATACCTAAATAATTAGAAGAACATTTCATGCTCATGGATTGGAAGAGTAAATATCATTAAGATGTCAATTCTACCCAAATTCATATACAGATTCAATGCAATCACGATAAAAATTCCACCAGAATTTTTTAAGTAAATGGAAAACACAATTATCAAGTTTGTTTGGAAGGGTAAGGGGTCCCGAATAGCCAGAAACATCTTAAAAAGGCAAAGCAAAGTTGGAGGACTCTCACTTCCGGACTTTCAATCATATTACATAGATACAGTGGTCAAAAACAGCATGGTACTGACATAAAGACAAACACATAGACCAATGGAACCAAAATGATAGTTCAGAAACAGACCCTCACATCTAGGGTCAAGTGTTTTTTGACAAGCTTTTCAAACCCACCCAGCTCAGGCAGAACAGTCCATTCAACAAATGTTGCTGGGACAACTGAATATTCATAGCCAAAAGAAAGAAAGAGGACCCGTATCTCACACTTATACAAAAATTAACTCAAAATGGATCAAAAACCTAAATATAAAAATAAGAACCATAAAGCTTCTAGAAAAAATTTAGGAAAACATCTTCAAGACTGGTGGTAGGTAGTGGATTCTTAAAGGAGATAAGAGGAAGACTGAGATGGACTACTGATGATTAATGTATATAGAAATTTTAACTAACTTTACTGTAAAAGTGTGGAAATGTATAGAGTCGATGGTAACACATAGTGAGTAACAACTGGTTTAGAAATTGGAATGTGGCTAGAAGGGGTAGTCTAGGGATGTAAATGTCAATTGAGGGAAAGCTAGAGAATAATCTAGGGACTGAATAACACAGTGAACCCAGAGGTAGATGAGAATTGTGGTCTATGATACAGATGCAAGAGTGTCCTTTGTGAGCTAGGACAGATGTACACCATTATTGCAGGGTGGAGGGAATGTGGAGAAACATGGGAAAAATACAACTGGAGTGACCCATGGACTGTGGTTAACAGAAATACTGTAATATTCATGCATCTATGCCAAAGATATACTGTGTTGATAATGGGGGAGTATGGAAAAAGTGTGCCAAATATACACTATAAACCATGGTTAGTGGTAATAGTTTGATGATATTATCTCATAATCTGTAACAAATGTTCCGCCACGATATGGTGTATTCATAGAGGGGTGTTGTGTGGGAATTCTGCACATGTGCATGATTGTTTTGTAAGTTCACAACTTCTGTAATAAAAATATATTTTTTTAAAAAATAGGTTAGGTTAAAGGAAAAATACACCAAATGTAAGATACTTTGGTTAGTAGTAATTTTTTTCTTTTTTCTTTTTTTTAGGGAGAAAGAGACTCGGTTTTATTTTACAATTAGAAGCATTAAAAGCATTTTGAATTTTATCAGATGGCACGTTTTCTGGGTAAAGCAGCATAAACTGTATCAACTGGGATCACCTCTATTCTGTAAATACCTAACAACTAAGAATATACAAAAACGTTTTATTTGAATAGAGACATGACAGAGAAACATCTTAAAGCAACCTAATTTTTTTAGTGTCAAAAGAACCTTTGTTACAATTTACTTGCATTTATTTGTGACCTGAAGTAATATTGACCCCAATAATTTAATCTCAAATGTTTAGAAATTAAGAAAGAGGAAAACAAATCTTGTTAATTCCCTTCACAAATTAAGAACCTAAAAACACAGTAAACACCAAGGGTCAAGTTAAGCTTTTCGGCAATAAGTAAAATTGTTACAAATGGATAACATATAGATTACCGAGATCTCCCTCTTCACCTCCAGCACACTCTGCCTGTGGCCATGTTGGGTGGGAGCAGCCTCGGGAGAAGGCTCGACGTGGCCACGGGCATCTGGGTGCCTCCATGCAGCTTCCAGATGGGCAGCCCGCTCCGGTGGCAAACGAGCCTTCTAGTTGCTAGTCTTCTTTTGTTTCAGCCCAAACATTTTCCAAATCCTCTCCAGGGCCACTTTTCCCATGAAGAAGGTGATGGCAAAGTTACGCTTGTATCAGTCTCTGTTATAATACATATGCTTCTGGAAATTTTTATTTAAAAATGCCTTGTAAAACTCAGCCATTTCCTCTGCATTCAGTGTTGCTTTTTGACCTGAGCCAGCTCGCACTCCCAGGCCTCTGGCATTCAGTCTTGAGTGAATGAATTCTTATTTTTCCTTACTAAAAGTCAAATTCTGGTTTGCCCAGAATTGCCGATTCCATTCTTGTGTTTCTTGGCTCAACTCTCTCAGCTTTTGTTCCAATGGTGATTCATTTTCAGGGATGTAAAACTGAGCAGGCTGAAGGTTTGAATATTTATCTGCGGGTCCTATCGAATAGTGGCAGGAACTTGAGACCTGGCTTGGCGTGGCATCCCTGCAGCTGGCATTGTGCTCTGGGGCCAGCTGGCGGCCAGGGTCAGCCAAAGCACAGCATAGAAGAAGGAGGAGAGTCCCACTTGGGAGGCCACAAGGCTGCCATGGCCCCACTTCCACCCGACTCCTGCCAGCAGTAATATTTTGAGTATGCTCTTTAATTGTTAGTTAAAAATGTTTCACAACAATGCAAGGTATTGGTGGTATGGTGAGGTATGAGAGAGTCCAGTATGATGTTATGTATGTTTTTTTGTAAGCTCACAACTATTACTATACACTTTTTGTTTATGAATGTTTATGTATGAGTGATATACTTCAATAAATTTTTAAAAATTCTACATATATTAAGCATCAGTAACTTTTCTCAGTCCTCATCCTATCCCCTAGTTATAGTTTTTGATTTGCTACTTCACATTGCTGGTGACCTTGCTCAAAGTGTGGTCCTTGTTCTAACCCACACAATAGAGAGGCAGTGGAGGAAATTTAAAGGCAGTATGCTTTATCAAAGCTGCAGAGGACCATTGAAAGGATGCATTGGATGAGCTGATGCCAAATCAAGAAAGCAAAACTTTGGGGAGCCATGTGAGAAGTTCCTTTGTGCTTCCTGGCCCCTCCCTCATATGGCCTCGGGGAAATTTGAAGCTGGCCAGCACTCCCTTATGGGTTCCTGACCTTATTCCAGCTAGGAAAACTGACTTGGGGAACTCCTTTCAAGCAAGCCCTCCTCCCCCACCACCACCACACACACAGGCACACATATACAGAATTTGCCCTCCAGGCAAAGCATCTTAACAAAGAAAGCAGAATAAGAAACAATTGATTTGGACAGCCTGGGACAAAGGCTTACTTGCTTTAAGTCCTATGGTGGAACAACCAGGAGAGGGAGAAAGTCTGTTTCTGGGAAACAGAGGAGGCATTCAAATTCCTGTAAACAAGGGAACTCCTAAGGATGCTAGTAAGCATAAGCTCAGGACAAAGCATAGGCCCAGAAAAGACTGGATGACTCTGCACTTTACATTTGCCTTAGGCTGACCTTCTTGATAGGAGAGATGAATTGTGTAGAGCACCAGCCAAAGCAAAGCCAATTTGACTGTTAAAGGAGTTTTGTGGAGATTTGCTTAATTTTGCTAGCTCCTGAAAATCAAGAAAACCCCTGTCATATTTCTAGCTCGATAGAAACTCAAGAAACAGACATCTTAGGGAATAAATGCCAGAGTTAATGTTTAAAAATGTTAAAATGTACAGTGTGCAAAGAAAGAGTACAAGGTAAACAAAGAAACAGTAAATTATGGCTCATTCAAATGAAAAGAACAAAAATCCAGAAAACATCAATGAAGAAGACAAGACTGTGGACGTACCAGAAGAAAAAAAAGCTTAAAAAAATGATCTTCAATATGCTCAAGGAGTTGAAGGAAAATACAAAGAAAGAACTAAAGGGATATCAGAAAAACAATAAATGAGCAATATGAGAATCTCAGTAAAAAGGTACACATTTTTAAAAAAGAACCAAACAGAACTACTATAGTTGAAGACCACAATAACTGAAATGACAAATTCCCAGGAGGGTTACAACAGCAAATTGGAGCTGATAGAAGAAAGAATCAGTGAACTCAATGACAAGAAAAATGAAATGAGTCAAGCTGAGGAGCAGAAAGAAAAAAAAATTATAAAAAGCAAAAATAACCTATGAGATGAGTGGGACATCATTAATCATACCAATATATGCATTATGAGAGTCCCAGAATGACAAGAAAAAGAGTTAGAGGCAGAAAGAATATTCAAGAAGTTATGACACAAAGCATTCAAAACTTAGCAAAAGATATGAATATGCATATCCAAGAAGCCAAGAAACACCAACAGGATATACTAAAGGAAAATACACCCCAACACATACTGATCAAGCTGTAAAATTCAAACATCATACTCAATGGTGAAAGACTGAAAGCTTTCCCTCTAATATCTGGAACAAGACAAGGATGTCCACTGTTGCCACTGATATTCAGCATTGTGTTTGAAGTTCTTAGCAGAACAATTAGGCAATAAAATAAATAAATAAATAGAACTCCAAATGGGAAATGAAGAAATAAAACATTCCCGTTTTGCAGATGACATAATCCCATATCCAGAAAATTTGAAAAAACCCACAACCAAGCCCCTAGAGCTAATTAATGAATTCAGCAACATGCAAAAATTACTAATATTTCTATGCACTTGTAATAAACAACCAGAAGAAATCAAGGAAAAAATTTCCATTTACAATAGCCACTAAAAGAATTATTATCTACAAATAAATCTAACCAAGGATGTAAAGGACTTGTATACTGAAAAATACAAAATATTGCAAAAAAAATCAAAGAAGACCTAAATAAATGGAACAATATTCCATGTTCATGGGTTGGAATTGTTAAGATGCCAATTCTAACCATTGTTATTTACAGATACAATGCAATCCCAGTAAAAATTCCAACAGTCTTTGGTGCAGAAATGGAAAAGCCAATCATAAAATTTAAATGGAAAGGTAAGGGCCCCAAATAGCCAAAGACATCTTGAAAAAGAAAAGCAATGTTGGAGGACTCACATGTTCTGATCTTAAAACTACCTCACACCACATGCAAGAAAACAACTCAAAATGGATCAAAGACCTAAATATAAGAGCCAGAACTATCAAACTCTCAGAAGAAAATGTAGGGAAGCATATTCCAGACCTTGTGTTAGGCAATGATTTCTTAGACTTTATACCCAAAGCACAAGTAACAAAGGAAAATTAGATAAATGGGAACTTCTCAAAATAAAAAATAAAAAAATCAACAAATTTTCCACATCAAAGGACTTTATTATGAGAATAAAATGGCAAACAACACAATGGAAGAAAATCTTTGAAATCACATATCCAATAAGGGTTTAATATCAAGAATATATAAAGAAATCCTACAACTCAAAAACAAAAAATAAGCTACCCAATTAACACAAGAGCAAATGACTAGACTAGACATTCCTTCAAAGAAGATAAACAAAGAACCAAAAAGCACACGAAAATATGATCAACATCATTTGCCTTTATGGAAATGCAAATCAAAATGTGATACCATTTCACACCCACAGAATAGCTACTATTTTTTTTTTTTTAATGCAAAAATACATGTGTTGTGAGGATATGGAGGATATGGAGAAACAAGACCATTCATTCATTGCTGTTTGGGATTTAAAGGGGTACAGCTGCTGTGGAAGACAGGTTGGCAGTTCCTCAGAATGTTAAGTATAGAATTACACTATTACCTGGCAATCCCCTTCTAGGTCTATACTCAAAATAATTGAAAGGAGGGACTTGAATAGATATTTCCACTCCAATGTTCATAGTGGCATTATTAACAGTCACAAAAAGATGGAAAAAACCCTAGTGTCTGTCAACCAATGAGTAGAAAAACAAAATGTGGTATATACACACAGTGGAATATTATTCAACCATGAAAAGGAATGAAGTTCTTATACATATAGCACCATGGATGAACCTTGAAGACATCATGCTGAGTGGCATATCCCAGATCCAAAAGGACCAATATTATATGATCACACTGTAATGAAATATTTAAAATAAGAAAATTTTTAGAGTCAGAATTTAATATATAGTTTACCAAGGTATGGGGAGGGGTTAAGCATTGGGAGTTAATGCTTAACCTGTAGAGTTTCTGTTTGGGATAAAGGAAATGTTTTGGTAATGGATAGTGGTTATGGTATGCAACATTGTGAACGTAATTAATAGCATTGAATTTTATATTTGAATATGTTTGAAAGGGGAAATTTTAAGTTGTATATATGTTAATTGGATAAAAGTGTTTAAAGGTCCATGGAATGGTACAATACAAACAGTGAACCCTAAGTTAAACCATGGACCACAGTTTAGAGCACAATCATAAAAATGTGTTTTTGTCAATTATAACGAATATATAACATTAAATGCAAGGTGTTAATAATAGGTTGCTATATGGGAATTCTTTATGTTATGTATAATTTTTCTATAAACTGACAACTTCTCTAACTTAAAAAAAATCATGTAATATATTCATGTCTTGTCAACCCTTGTATTATAATCAAGAAAGCTTTACAAATCTATGTGTGGAAAAGGTATGAGAAAAAATTTCCCACACATATTTTCTTGCTCTATACTTCATATTGTGTTCACTGTCAGCAACAACAAACATAGCTGATGAAAAATTAATGCAGAGATTGAATGGTTGAGTCAGGAAGTCAAAAGAAGCAGGTGTCTGTGAATAAGATGCTTTCATCCTTAAATCAAGTCTCCCAGGTATGTTAAGAATATTTGATGTCAGCAGCATCATTTTACATTTTTAAGTAAGTTGGCTTTATACTTTCAATGCCCATAATACATTTTCCAGAGAAGAAAATTGAAATCCTTTAAATGGTAACACAATAAAAAAATTTTTAAAAGGCAAAACCTTATTACTTAAAATGAATTGTGTATATCTATAGGCAAAATATTTATGCATTCATTTATTCATTTGGTTGTTTTCTATAGAAGTGTACAAACTGTTTATATTATGGAGAAATCTCACAGGAAAGATCCCACAGATCTCTTGCTTTTAGTTTTCTTTCATATAGAAATTCAGATTTATATTTTTCTCTTGGTTAAAACTAATTTCCCACACAATCTAAATCATATATATTTCCCCAACTAAAGTATGACTCACTATTCAATTTTTCCCTCCTAATTTATATTTCAGCAGATTGAGCAATTGGTGTGGTAATTGTTCAATATAGCCTTCCTGCTGAGATGAGTTTCACGCTGAGAGCTGAGCAGTGCTCCAACCACTTACTCCACCCATCATACCTTATTAGAAAAATTATAACCACCAATCAATGAAAAACTGCTAAACCACTAGTGCTTTCTCCAAAACAAGAAATTTAATCTCAGGAATATAAGAGGGCTATTTTTAAAGAAAAAATAATATACTGTATACTTTAATATGGAATAAAAATACAAATAACATTGAAAAGCAATTTTAAAGTAGCCATATTCATGTAGAAGTTCAAATGTTCTTGATACAAATATGGAAAAAATGTTGTGGTAAAGTATAAAGGGGTAAATTTTTTTTTTAAAAAAAGGCCCAGGAATGAAAAAAAAAAAAAAAAAAACGTACTCAAGATTATTCAATACACATTCTCTAATAAATCATTTTTCAAACTATGCTTTTACAGTAGATAAACTAGAAAATCATGCCTTATCCAAGTACAAACTTAGCAGGTGGATAAACATTGTGTCATTATTTAACTTTCCCTGTGTTTGAAAACGTTTAGAAAAAAACATAGAAAGTAGTGAATATTTATTTCAAAAAATTAGTAAAAAAAACTAATAGTATAGCTCTTATTTTAAAGAAAATAAGAGACTTTGTGTATTGGTCAAGGTTCTATAGGGAAACAGAACTGATAGGAAGTATCTATAAATATTACCAGATTTTATAAAATTGTCTCACACAGCCACAGGGATTCATGAGTCCAAATTCCGTAGGGCAGGCTGCAAGCCAGGAACTCAGAGGAAGGTCCTGTATGAGCTCCCCAGGAGAAGCTGGCTGTCTGAAGTAGAGATGGGAATTCTCTTCTGACTGCTCTAATCACATCTCCTTTTAAGGCCTTCACCTGAGTGGATGAGAAGTCAGTCATTGCTAAAAGCAATCTCCTCAGTTGATTGTAGATTTAATCAGACATAGATGCAATCAACTCATGGATGATTTAAGTCCACAAAATGTCCTTGCAGTACAATTTGGTCAGTGCTTGCTTGACCAAACAACTGGCAACATTACCTGGCCAAGCTGATACATGAGCCTAACCATCACATTGTGCAATAATCTATGAGTGTTGACCTTGAATCTATATCCACCTTGTTAAGTACCTCAATTGCACTGCCTCATTCTTGCCTCTTACTCTGATGTGGTGTTGCTCTCTGCTGAGAGGATGTTTCCATGTCCTTTTGCTTCCCTCTACCATGTGTTTAGGAAAGTTAAACAGGATCTCTATGGTGCAATGTAGTAAATCATCTTTCAGTATCATTTGACTCCATGCTTAACACAAAATCTTCTGATGGTAATTGACTTCCTTCATTCCTTTCTAAAGACAAAACAATGCCTACGGTTTGAACGCAGGTGCCCAAATCACTCAGAAGGAACATATCCCCATTTAAAATGACCAAACTTATAATGTTATTTGCTAGTTTAATTAACTTTATTTATTCCCAAATGCAGCCAAATCTGCATTACCTAGTTATTTGATTTTCTAAAGTTTAAAAATTTGAGAACCTATTGCAGAATTCTGGTGAAATGCCCTTCCTTTCTTCCTACCTGTCTTCCTGTCATGAACATTTATTGAGCACTCATTGTGTTCCAGGCATGGTATTAGGATCTGGAGATAAAATCAAAATAATAAGATTTATTTTTATTTTATTATTTTATCACCCTTATCCTCCTTCCCTGCTTCACTCCCTAGACTACACATGATCTGCTAGAGGATGTCTCTCCAACCTATTTTGAAATTCCTTCTTCCTCTATCACTGTTATTAAAATAAAATGCTTTAAGTAAGGGAAAAGTACCTTTGCCACATTTAATAATAAAAATATAATTATTCCCAACCAGAATAGCAGCCTGTTTCTTACTTGCCAGGCTCTGAGAAAGGGCTTGAAAGGGAAAGACTACTAGTCTTTGAAGTGGTGTCAAATGACAGCTACAGGAGCCAGCCATGGATAGATTGATGGGTGAGTAAGCCAAGCTTCTGTCCCTATTGCACAGCATATACATGGATCCCCTATGTGGCTGATGTGCTTGGCTGCCAACCCAGCAAGCATGACTCCTCTTCTTTTTGGAGAACAGTTTAGTTCTTCATTAGGTATCCATGTGCTTCAGGAGAGGCTACTTTCCTCTCCAAAACCACTAATTTAATTATAATTGATCAAAACCAGTCATGGGAATTCCAATCCCTTTTTCAATAACTGGTTTAGGTATGGACATGAGAAGCAATTCTAATCAATGTTTCATTAACAGGTATCTTCTGAGGGACTGCTGGGAAAAGTTTCTCTCATGGATGTAAAATGTATGCAATGAAATTAACATTCCTTTTATTTCTGCTTTTGCTGTCACTTTGATCACCTGAAACTGAGAGAGCCAACTTGTGACAATAAAGACAAGACCACATGCTACAGGAAGTAGAAAAGAAAGATGGAAAAGTGGTTTCTTAATGACATTGTTGAACTGCTAAGTTACCAAATCTGAAACTACCTATCCTACCTCCAGACTCACATTAGGTAAAATAGTAGTCTTTTCTTATTTAAGTCAGTTTAGTCAAGGTTTCTGTTGTTTACTGATGAAAGCATCCTAATTGATACAACTATAATCAGAGAAGGTGATAAGTATTTTGTAGATAAAATTTGTGCCTTGAGAGTTGGTCATAGTGGGATAATCTGTTGTCAAGCAAGTAGAAAAAGGGAAATAGCTAGGACTGAACCTAACACCCACGGGCTAGGTCAAAATAGGAGCTAGTAGATTGGCAACTGTGGATGAGGAGGTAGAGTTGAGCAGCAAATCACAGCACCAAGACAGAACATCAGTTCATACTTCAGCCCTTATTCAGTTCCAGGGATAGCAAGGTGAGAAAATGAGGTACCTAGAGGTTGGGTGATTAAAAGGATATGCTCAAGTGCAGGAGACACTTAATAGCCCAAGAAAGTAGTCTGATGTTCCATATCTGAGAAGCTCACATAACAAGTTGCAAAGCCTCAGTTATCCAATCAGAGGCTCAGAGCAGTGTTGCAGTACATACAGGGGACAGAGAGTAACCAAACTTCTGGTTTGGAACTAAGACCCATGTACTCAGTCAACATGGAAATATGGAGGGATATGAGTTATGACCTGGGGGCAGAACAAGTTGTGAAAGGTCTTAGAAATGGGATAGGAAAGATGAGCAGAAAATCATGGGTGTAGAATGTGGAGGGTAAGCTATGCTGAGTACCACACACATTTCTAAAAAGGAGGGATAAGGATCACCACCCGAGATGAGTCAGGAGATGCCAGTTACCTGTGCTGTGTGCTTGGGAGATAGACTCTGTAGTGTCATGCTGAGGATAATCAATACATATTCACAATGTGGCCAGAAGGCTAGTGGGGCTAAGTTTGATCATGTTTGAACACATAGAAAGGTGGCTAGCTAGGAGAGAG
Organism: Cabassous unicinctus; assembly: GCA_029593785.1. NCBI lineage: Eukaryota > Metazoa > Chordata > Mammalia > Cingulata > Chlamyphoridae > Cabassous > Cabassous unicinctus. The sequence goes on along the minus strand of JAQZBX010001205.1, from coordinate 49,439 downwards.
TGAAGAGACTGAAGGACAGACACGAGTCCTGAATTTGAGTCCATCCCATGACAGCATAGGAGGCTGCCTCTGTTGTCACAATAAAGCAAAAGTCCATGACTTCAAACTGTGAGGACCTTTCCAAGGATTCTCTTTAAGATCCTGAAGCTCCAGCCAATTGCTTCTCTAGGAGTCTCAGCAGTATGAGTGTTCATATTCTTTACTGGCACTGTAAGTCTACGTCAAGTTGACAATAAAGGGTATATAGGAAGAGGACAATAGCACCACAAACATCCATGAGGCACTGACTAGGTATTTCAGGATGTAACCTCAGAGGCTGTGGTGTCTGTGGTGCATGGGGGTTGCATACTGTCTGTGCCTGTATTACCTCAGGACTCAACTGAGGACTCAGTCACGAAGACTAGGAGCTATGGTGAGAAGAAATGTGCAGGAGAGAGGTCAGTGGAGGAAGTGGAGAGGAGCTGTGATAAACAAAGGCTGGGGGAAGATGTATACTCTTTTACCTCGAATTCCTTGCAGATTGTCTGGCACACAGCAGGTGCACAATAAATAATGGTTGGATAAATGATTTAATTAATCTAGAATGTTTGGTAGCTTGTTAAGATGCAAGGGTAATACTTCACAGTGAGAAGTGCATGTTTATGCTTAGGTTCAACAAGCTGACTTAAAGTTTCTTGGCCCTTACCGTCAACATTTTAAAGGCTATATTTCCTATCTTATAAAATGAAATAAATGCTTAGGTGCTAGCAAGGAAATGTAAACAAATGTTGTTAGACAAATTCAATGTGTCTAAAAAGGAACAGTAGCAGGTGGATGAAAGTGGGCCCAATTAAGTTATATTTGCCTTTGTGCCAAAGAGTCTAAGCTTTTTCAAATAGAAGTGTTAGATGTTAAGGGAATGGAGACTATTTTTGTCTGTGTTTTTTTTAATCTGTAAGAAATATATTTTCTCATCGATATTTTATGCTGTTTGCTTTTCATACTTTGCTTCTGTGATGCTTCCTTTAAAGACTTTTTGTTCCTTTTTATTTTGTGCCATTGTGTATGCTAGATTTGCTGTTGTTGTTTTTGCATTTACATTCCACAGAGAAATGATACTTTATGGCATAAAATCCCAGAACCGCATCAGGATAAAAGCAGTGATTTATAAACACATAATAGTCGTTTTTGATACTTTTCATCATTAGTCAAGCTGAGAGAACAAATTGGAATTTGAGCTTCTGGTGGGCTTTCTGAAGGGATCCTCAGATAAATGTAGCCAAAGATAAAGGATAATTCCAATTAAAAGATAATGGATATTATACACAATTACGGCTGTGGCCAAGTCAAACACTTTGAAATTAAATTCTTTGTGTGAGAAATCAGTGTTAAATAAAATAATCAATGGGAATTTCTACTTTCTTTTCATAAATCTGCTTACATGCTCATTTCTTGTTTTGGTAGGAATTACAAATCTGTTTGAATAAAAGGAAGCCAAAGCAGTCCAACCTGGACTAAAGGCTAGAATTTAAACTATTAACTGTATTTAAACTTTTCATAATATACCATCTGATTGCATTTCACATTCATTTAATTTTGCTTGTTTAGAACCCAACCCCAAAAACTTCTGTGTGGTACATAATATTTGAACCTGTATGCTGACTCAGTAACTCTTCCACATGCAGTTTAACTTAGCTAAGTATTTTAACTATGAAGAATCATGACAAAATATGCAACAGAAGAAATGATGGAATTACCACTTTGAAATGAAACCCTATCATACATAAGTTCACAGGTCTGTATCTGAGACACAGAGGATTGTGGCAAAGAGAAGAAAGCAAAGTTAAAACAACCACACAAGTTTAAAAAATTAAAAGTACCACTAATTCAGGCAAAATCACTAGAATCCAATGATTCACTGATATGAATGTGACAGGCACAGATCTGAAAAAATTATTTTAAAACTGTCTTTCTTCTCTGATAACATGTTGATCACCTGATGTTATAAATGATAAAATGGGACCCCTGTAATTTAATGGAAAATGTGTTATTTTAGTGTATAGTTTCACACACACACACAAAAAAGAAGGAAATATGTAAATGAAACACAGTGCCAAGATTATCAGTTTTATCATCTCATATTTTATTCAATTTAAAATTTCTTCTCTATCTCCAAGGCAACTTAATCTTTGGTCCCATGGATCTTCTCTATTTACTAAGTAAAACATTTACCCCTCAGGCTCTGTGGCTAGTAGCTTACAGTTCATCAAAAGTTCTCCCCATAAGAAAAGTCGTATCAGTCAGCAAGGCTTATTTTGTTCCACTAGGGCTCCGATGAGTCAGGTAAGTAATAGGAGTTACTGTATCTCTCCAGGATTGGTTATATGGAGATATGCCTGTTAATCTAGTTTCTTTGCTTTTGTCCAGCCCCTCAATTTCAAAACACATGGAATGGGAGGGAGGATTTGAAATTAGAATTGGCTATCAAGACACTCCCCAAATAGGGCTTGGGGGACATTTTGGGAAAGGGTACAATAGGGCCCCTAATGTTTATTGCTCCCACTGCAAAGAATACAATTAAGGCCCCTTAATGTTTATTGCTCCAGCTCTGAAAGAATACCATTAAGTCAGACACATCACCTGATGGCAGCCTCATCAAGCCACACTCCATGAGCACAGATGGGACATTATGTAACACAAAGAGAGCTGGGCTGCTCACCCAGCTGCATTTGGAGAAACGTGTCAGGAACCTTTCTTTAAACAAACCCAATAGCATGATATCTTGGCAGCCCACCTGCCCCTCCACCACCATCCTGCAAACTCCGTGGCAACCTGAACAGAACTACATTCATATTCATGATTTGTGAACTTAAAAAAGAAAAGAAAAAAAAGAGAAAAAGAAAAAAACACCACCACCACTGTATGCTCCACTGTATAAGTGTGCCTAATGAGAATAAATTAAAACCCAGCTGAGACATGACCCTGAACTTTTGCTTCCTCTTAACTGTCAATTTGACTTTCCATAGAGCTGTGATCAACTGCATTCTAAGTGGAAATTGACACTGGCTCAACTTTCTGTAAATGCAGGTAAAATGGAATGGGAACTGCCTGAAACTCAATGCTGATGTAACCTGGTTCTGCACCATTACTCATAATCTGTATCTTTAGCTTTGTGGTGCTCTAATTTCATTTCTTTAATAGCAAGAGCTTTGATAAGAATCTTTATTTTCCTCCTCCTCCCATTGCCAAATTCTCTTTGTGGAGTCATTGCTAACTTCTTGCACAATGCTAGTTCATTTTTAAAAGAAATTCCCGTTATTGGTCTTTAATAGCAGGTCAATGGGCTGTTAAATCTCAAATTTTCCAGAATGATTTTCTTACCAAGAGTAGTCTTCCTCCTGTTTCCAGTGTGGTCAATAAGAGACTTGTTTTAAAGGACCTACATATTTACTAAAGAGATTGTGCCCCACATAAGACCAAACAAGGGAAACTTTTTATTTCCTTTTAATATCAACACCATTTTAGGAGAATGCCTGCCAAGATCCTATTTGTTATTCCTACATAAATCAATAAAGTCTCTAAGAAATACAGGGAGATTTGCCAGCTATGTGCTTACAAATATTAGATGAGAGTGTTCTCAGACAGAAGATCATCCATAAGCTGGTTCTTGAACCTGTGTTGTCATATGCTCCATGACTTGTTTCATTATCTGCCACTGCTACAATATGCTGCTATTTCTTTCTGAACCCCTCATAAACAAAAACAATAATGATGCATAGCCCAAGTGAATTCATTTACCAGAAAAATGAAGTACAGCGCAAGCTTATTTATAAACCAGAAACCCAGGTGCCTTGCTGTAGGATTTCTGGGAAATAAAATAGCCTGCTGGAGTTTTTGTTTTGTTTTGTTTTGTTTTTGCAAATTGGTTAGTCTTATAGATCAAACCTAGCCAATGCAGATTTTAAATTCTTATTCTCTAATGATTTTTATAATGGTGGACAACTATTTGAACCATGATAATTAGAATGTGTGGGAAAGTAATTGACACAAAAAGGCACTTTCTGGGTCTCAATTTCTTGTGTCAGATACATTTTGTAGATGCTATCTTAAGGTAAAATAATTTATCAAACTTTTTCATTGAAAGTTTAAGACCAGGATTGTTATATGCCAGTTATTAGTGTGTAATCTTAAGGAAATTGCATACAGATTTTTATAGACCATAATACTCTTTCTTTCTAATGGAATAATACTGACATATTATCATCTAATGAGAATGACATGTATACTGCCCAAGAAGCTATGTTTTTTCACCAAGAAACTTACAAAATCTAGTAGAAGATAATGTCATAAATACACAAATGACTAAAGTACAAAATAAAAATTTAAAAATGTTTTGAGAAACCCTTAGTTTTCCTCTCAGTGTGTTGCTAATAAATTATATATTGGTTTTGGCCTTGCTAATAGACAGAAAATAGACAAGGCGTATAATGATGCAAACATAATAGAAGATAATTTCTCATTTTGATAAGAGTTCAAAGAAGATGAATCTCTTGCATGCAGAAATTCAAGGATCCAATATCCTTCCATCTTGCAGGGCTGCCATCCCTTAAGGCCCCATTGTTATTTGTATCCATCCTGCAGAAGGTGAAAAGGAAGATGCAGGGGGCCATATCTGCTTCTTAAAAGTCCTGGAACGGAAATAGCACATATCTATTCATATTCCATTGGTTAGAACTCATTAACAAGGACACACCTAACTGCAAGGGTAGATGGTGAATGGACCTTAATTGTGGTCTGCAGAGAGGAGAAAATGGGTGCTAGTGAAGAACTAGTTAATGCATCCACTCATGGTTAAAGTATTGGGGAATCAAAAAGCTCTACTGGACCAATCTGAATAGGTCTCCCTCTGAATAGGAACCCTTGACGTAGGAATCTAAGAGTTCTTCAAAAGTGTGAAGACAGCTCCATAAAGAACAGACATAGAATTAAAATCTGGATGTTATAACAGCACAAATGAGCATGATACCTAATTTTATTAGACATACTTGGAAAGTGAGCATTGAGTGAAAAGAACATAGACAGTGGGGAATACCCATGGCTGGGCTGTCCAGATGTGGATGGCAAAAGGATAAAAGAGTGAGGGAGTCAGTCCCTACAGGTCATAAGTAAATATTGACTGTGACTGAGCTGGTGGTCCAAACCAGATAGGAGGGAACATGAAATCAAGAAGAGGATGATAAACTCTAAAAAAATTGAAAAATGAAAATCAAAGGCTTCTAAGCTGAAGGTTTAGAGGTAATATGACAGGACATTACAAAAAAAGAAGTCCCTAGAGAAATAATTTCAATATGAGGCACTGAAAAAGAAATCACTATTTTTGACGGCAGTTGTGAGGTGGGGTTTTGCCAGTGGATGACTTGAGTAAGGAAGGAGACTGTTGGAAAACACTAACGACTTGGAAGTGCAGAATGTTTAAGAAGCATCAGTATAAATGTGAAAGGTCCTGCTAGCAATGGAATGAATGAAACCACCAGGAGAAACTGGTATTCACAAGCATAGCAGTAGGGAGAAAAAAAAAATTCAACCCCCTTTTTAGGTTTTTCACTTGAAAAGGAAAATGCCTTAATGGAGGTAGTTGTGAAAAATAAAGGCTTGTTAGGGGCAATGCTTCACCATGTTACTGAAAATAGAAGCTAAAAATGGAATTTAAACTCTATGACAATGGCTCATAGGAGTCATGTAATACTTCTTTTGACTTAGATAGTAAAAAAAACAATTAAAAGTTCAGGACAAATACTTTATACTAGATGTAAAATACTATGTCTTAACTCATTTCTCTGAGAGCTCAAAAACTGGAATCTTGTTACTTGTGATGGCATTATATTTAGATGTATTATATTTAGAGACAAGGATAAAAAGGGAGAGGGAAACAAAATATAAATGCATCAATGGTACTTTGTCTTTAAATCTATTCCCAAATCATAATCTTAGTTAATGTTCTTTGCTAAGTGAAACACATTTCTTGAATCTAATTAGATACTAGAAAATGTTGAGAGGTACAATACAAATCTTTTATTTACTAAATGGCATAATAAAAATTGCTGTTATTTTTAGCTGCCTTCAAGATTAGACATGTATGGAGCAGCATAATAAATTATTTGACTAATTAATCTTTGTTTCAGTAAACTTCAAATGTATAATTATAGCCTTTAGTGATAGCACATGGAAAGTTCAAAGGAAATATCCTGAATAAGTGCAAAATTTGGTCATTGTAAAATAGTGGGTGGGGGGAGTGGGAAAAGAGAGGAACTGAATCTACCATATTCTCTAAGTAAAATTTGTATGATCAGTGTATTTAGATTAGTAACTGCCTAGATATACATAGGAGCAAAAGTTAGAACTCAAATCCACTTAATATAAGAAAAGCAGAAACATTTTAATAAATGTTTTCTGGTATTTGTGTGGAAGAAAGATGATTAAAGTTTACAAAGAAATATAAAGAGAGAAGAAGGGAGTGAGAAAGGAGAGAAGAAAAGAAATGCATCACATTTACAAGAAACACAAAATCTGTATTCTTTTAGAAAACACTATACACAATAATATGTGAAAGCTTAACTGGTGGATAGCAATTTGATAGTCTAGCAGAAGGTAAATTTTAGAGGACACAACAATTAGTTTACAACCCTTTGCAATTTACAATAAAGATTTACTACAAAAAATTTACAAAAATCATCTACTCTATCATTCTATACATTGAATAGACTCAATAAATAGTTATTGAATGAATGATAGAGATAGCAGGTTTTATTTAAAAGAGGAAAAATAAGATAATAAGACATTTTATTAAATCAACCTATCACTTTATTAATGGTCATGTCTTTTCTTACCCTTTAGAAAGCATTGTACTAATCTTTCTGCAAGGAAACAGAATTTAGTTTTATTATTTTTTATTATTTTTACAATAAAAATTACTGGGTGGAAAAACTAAGAACAAAGATGGATTTCAAGTGATACTATGTTGGTTACTTAATAATGAAAGGAACTACCATATCCAATTTTTGTATGAAAGCACTGTCTCAATAATATGAAAGCTGCCCATGGAATTCCATAGAGATACATTGAAAAGTTGAATCACTTTTTTTCTCCGTGAAGTTAAGGAAAGACTGACTTGAGGACTCAGTGCTTAACAAAACCATGGAGGAGGGAAGAAAGAAGAAAGCAAAGTCACAAACAGACAGGCAGTCCTGGGGCAATGCTTTGGTGTAAGGAGGTCAATAGAAGACTGGGCCAGGCAATGACAGTTCAATAATATTCTTACTAGGATTCTTGTGAGACGATGCAGGAGTTCATTTTCTTACTCATAAGAAAATAAAATTTGATATATTTTATATACCACTTTAATGTTACCACCTCTCTCTACACATCTCAATCTAAGTTTCTTTCTCCCTTTTCTACCAATTAAATGCAAGTTGCTGGAAGTGCCATTGCTGCACCATTTCCTCACAGTCACATTGCTGCATGCAGTGCTATCTTGCTCATCACTTATTCATTTCCAAGGTCCTCAGGAGGCAAAGTAAGCAGACTTTCACATACCAGTTTTAAGGTTTTGCTGCATTCAAACATTTAGTAATGTTACTTTTAGAAATGTGTATTTGTTAACTGCTGCTTGGTGGTCTTATTACAAGTGTCATTAAAGCATCATAATATTTGGAGGAATCACTCTGCTTCAAGATATTCAGGTTCATTAATGAACATTATCCATCTGACACATTTGGTAAACACCAGAGCTTCAGAGAACAGCTCATCAGGGATAAGCTGGCCCTCTGGGCTCACTTGGAGACGCTCATGAACTCACTACTGTTCACCCTCATTAAGCTTGAGATGCAGAGGAAAAAAATACTGAAAACTGCCAATATTTGTACTTAGAATTTAGAGAGTTTGATGGCTTCATTTGCTATGAAGATTGGTAGAGAAGAGAGAAAACAATGCACATGGAGTTCTGTTTCCCCTTGGAAAATGTCAGTGCTACCTCTAAGTTCAGAGAAAATAAAAAATAAGGGTGGAATAAAAGAAAACCCTTCAGAGTAGTTCCTGAGGTTTGGAAAATTCAGGAGCATCTCTCAAGGCATTGAATAAAAAGCCATAGAAAAACATAAACATAATGTTTCCCCTAAACTGACATTTCCCTAAAATAGTACTTTATAAAGCAAGAGCCATGGGCCCACATCCAGATATGGCCTGTTACTATAACCCATAGAAATAGTCAATAAAACTGAATTAAGGCAAATTTCCCAAAATAAACATGGTCTGAACTGTATATGCTCCTTTGGGCACTTCAAATAGCCTTTCCAGTACATACAAAATATGATTTCTTATCTCCATGCAAATTGTATAAAATATTTGAATATATGGGAATATTTGTACACATAGGACATGTTACTGTATCTCACATATCTCACAGTCTTTACCTGCTTTTATTTTTGAATTGTTTCCCCCCAAAAAGATGGGGTGAAACCCTAACCCATGGTACCTGGAATATGACCTTATGTGAAAATATAATCATCGCAAATGTAATTAGTTAAGTGAGATCATAATGGAATAGGGTGGGTCCTTAATCCAATATGACAGTTGTGCTCATAAGAAGGGGCAAGGGGACCAAGCAAGGGAGATGGCCATGTGAAGATGGAGGGCAATATTGGAAAGTCAAGGATTGTGGCCATAGCCAGAAGCCAGGAGAGAGGCATGGGATAGATGCCTCCCTACTGACTTCACAAGGAGTATGGCCCTTCCAATACCTTGAGTAGCCTCCAGAACTGTGAAAGAATAAATTTCCACTGTTTCAAGTCATCCAGTTTGTGGTAGTTTATTACGGTGGCCCCAGGAAAAAAAAAGACATTGAGAATTAGGGATTTTAAAGCATAATCATTGAATAATAAAACTTCAACTTTGTAATTGCACATATTTTATCATTTCAATTTTTTTCTCTCAATTCTTCTATCACTGGAAAAAGGCATTACAAAAGTTTTCCATTAAACAAGTAAACTCAATAAGTTTGCTCACTTTAAAGAGATGGGAAGCCTTGTTGAATATCAATTGGCTGTATTGTGCAAGTCTATATCTGAATCCTCAATTTGGTTCTATTGGTCAAATGTCTATCCTTGTGTCAATGCCATGTGGTTTTGGCCTCTGCAGCTTTGTAGTTCACTTTAAAGTCAGGTAGTGTGATTGTTCCAACTTCATTTTTCTTTTTCAAGATATTTTTTGGCTCTTCAGGGCCCCCTACTATACCAAATATATTTGGTAATTGGCTTTTCCATTTCTATAAAAATGCCATCGGAATTTTTATTGGGATTGTGTTGAATCTGTAAATCAATTTGGGTAGAATTGCCATCTTAATGATATTTACTCTTACAATCAATGAACATAGAATATTCCATTTATTTAGGTCTTCCTTGAGTTCTTTTATCAATGTTGTATAGTTTTCTGTGCACAACTCCTTTACATCCTTAGTTAAGTTTGTCCCTAGATATTTGATTCTTTTAGTTGGTATTATAAGTTGAATTTTTTTCTTGATTTTTCTCCTCAGATTGCTCATTACTAACATACAGAAACACTACTGATTTTTGCATGTTACTCTTATATCCTGACACTTTACTGAACTCATTTATCATCCATAGTAGCTTTGTCGTAGATTTTTCAGGACTTTCTCCATACAGGATCATGCCATCTGCAAATAGTGAAAGTTTTACTTATATTTTCCAATTCAGATACATTTTATTTCTTTTTCTTACCTAAGTGCTCTAGCAAGAACTTCTAACACAATATTAAGTAAGAGTGGTGACAGGGGGCATCCTTGTCTCGTTCCAAATTTTAGTGGAAAAGTCTTAGCTTTTTACCGTTGAGTATTGTTAGATGTGGGTTTTTCATATATGCCCTTATCATGTTGAGGAAGTTTCCTTCTATTCTTATCTTTTGAAGTGTTTTTATGAAGAAAGAATGCTATATTTTGTTTGGTGTCTTTTTTTGCATTGATAGTTATGATCATGTAATTTTTCCCTTCAGTCTGTTAATGTGATGTGTTAGATTGGTTTATTTTTCTTATGTTGAGCCATCCTTGCATACCTGAGATGAAACCTACTTGATCATGGTGTATAATTTCTTTTATATGTCGTTGGATTCTATTTGAAAGTATTTTTTGAGGACTTTTGCATCTTAGTTTATTGGAGAGATCGGTCGGTAATTTTCTTTCTTGTAGTGTCTTTATGTGGCTTTGGTATTGGAGTGATGGGGCAGAACAGTCTCTTCAACAAACGGTGCTGGGAGAAGTGGATATCCATTTTCAAAAGAATGAAAGATGATTATTATCTAATGCCTATACAAAGATTAACTCAAGATGGATCAAATATCTTAATAAAAGAGCCAGGGCAATAAAGCTCCTAGTAGATAATGTGGGAAACATCTATGAGATCTTGTGGTAGGAAATGATTTCATAAACCTTGTACTCAACACACAAACAATGGAAGAAAAAATAGATAAATGAGAACTCCTCAAAATTAAAGACTTGTATGCTTCAAAGGAGTTTGTCAAAAAAGTGAAAAAGCAGTCTACTTAATGGGAGAATTTATATGGAAAGCATGTATCCAATAAGGATCTAATATCCAGAATATATAAATAAATCTTACAACTCAATAATAAAAAGACAAACAACCCATTTAAAAAATGGGCAAGAAACTTGAACACTTTTCCAAAGAGGAAATACAAATGGAAAGAAAGAATATGAAAAGATGTTCAATATCACTAGCTTTTAGGGAAATGTAAATCAAAACTAAAATGAGATATCATTTTACACCTACTAGACTGGCTGCTATTTTTTTTTTTTTTTTAAAGGAAAACTGCAACTGTTGGAGAGGATGTGGAGAAATTGGAACACTCATTCACTGCTTCTGGGAATGTAAAATGTTGTAGTCACTGTGGAGGATGGCTTAGTGGTTCCTCAAGAAGCTAAGTATAGAATTGCTATATGATCCAGCAATCCCACTAGTAGATATATACACAGAAGAATTGTAAGCAAGGTCACAAACCGATACATGCACACCAATGTTTATATTGGCATTTTTCACAATTGCCAAAAGATGGAAGCAAACTAAGTGTCAATCAACCAAAGAATGGATAAACAAAGTATTGTGTATACATACAACAGAATATTATTCAGCTGTCAGAAGGAATGAATTACTGACAAATGTGACAACATGGATGAACTTTGAGGACCTTATGTTGAGTGAAGTAAGCCAGTTACTAAAGACCAAATATTACATGATCTCACTGATATGAACTAAGGGTATTAAGTAGATTCACAGAAGTAGAGTCAGTAAGATAGGTTGCCAGGAGATAGAAGGGGAGTGGAAAATGGCGAGCCAATTCTTAATTTGTATAGAATCTATAATAAGGTTGATGGTAACAATTTGGCAATGGATGGAGGAGATTGTGGTGCAGAGATATTAGTATAACCAATGGCGTTGAAGTATAAGTGTGAACAGGGTTGGATGGGGAAGTTTTGGGCCATCCATGGTGCTAGAAGGAAAGCTAGAGAATAAAATGGGTGACTGTACAACTCACTGAAGCCTAGGGTGGCCAAGTATTGTGGTTAAGAGTACAATTATAAGAATGTTTTTTCAAGATATATAACAAAGGTGCTTCACTAGTACAGGTTGTTGATAGTGGGGGTTATATGGGAAAAAAATGCACCTAAAGCATATCTCTACGGGATATGGAAGTATTTGTGTTGTCATAGGTATGTTTTCTCAATAGAGACTCACAGAGTAGTCAATGAAATATTAAACTCCCATCCTGGGGAGTTCTATTACATTTTCAGTTAAAATGGCAAAAATCCCTGGAATATATAGGCAGTGCCTAGTGAAAGAAAACAGACCAATATGCCAAGCCTTTGATCTTAATGTTTGTATTTATGGAACATATTCCTATAAAAGATGAAAATTAGCCTAACTATAATGAATGCCTAAGAGTTACCTCCTGAAAACTTCCTTGTTACTCAAATGTGGCCTCTCTCTAATCCAAACTCAGTAAATAAACTCACTACCTACCCCCGACATGGGACATGACTCCTGGATATGAGCCTCCCTAGCACTGAGAGATTATTACCAAACACGAACCAGCAATGCATTTGGAAAAAGACCTTGACCAAAAGGAGGAAATATTAAATACAAAAGAGTTTTTATGGCTAAGAGATTTCAAAGTGAGTCACAAAGTCATTCTGGAGGTTACACTTAAGGAAGGTCTCAGGCAGATCTCACTAACTGCCACAGTAAACAAAGCCTTAAACAAAAGTGTTCACAGGATTCTAGGGTCATCCAGACACAATAGGCAAGGCACACAGCCTATGAAATCAATCCCCCCAGTGGACACTATTTTAAAATATGTGATAATCTATTTCCCCAATTAGAGTCATCTATAATTTCCCTACTCATGATTTTTTTACCCCTTTTATTTGAACTGATAATTATCACTATACCTGTTAAATATATGACCAGAGACTTAAATCTTTGGTCTGTTCATATGCCAGTTGAGCCCTGAATCTCAGCAAATTTGCAGCCAACACCTACTCTCCAGTTCCTCAGAGTTACCCAGGACAACTAACACAATGATGATGATGGACAAGTTCCATCCCAAAAAGCAAGGAGAATCTACAGCTGCAAGCAAAACAGTTCCTTCCATCTGCCCCATAAAATCTAAGCCCCCTCTTTCTGAAGAGTCAGCACAGTTATCATCCCAAATTCCTCAAGATTGAAGAATGAGATTGAATATAACCATGGACTAAAGTAGATTTATTGTTATTATAGTTATTATCATATAGTAACAGAAGACCTTGTAACATTGATATAAAGATAGCAGTTATCAGAGGTTCTGAGGGGAGGGAGAGGGAAGAATAGATGGAACACGGGGCATTTGCAGAGCATTGGAATTGTTCTGTATGATACAGCAATGACAGATACATGACACTGTACATTTGTCAAAGCTTCTGAAACTGTGCAGCGCAAAGTGTAAACCATGATGAAAACTATAGTCCTTGGTTAGTAGCAATCCTTAATATTGTATCATCAATTATAACAACTGCTTCACACTAATGTAAGTTGTTATTAATTGGGGAAAATATGTGGGGGGGGGCATTATATGGGAATCCCCTATACTTTTTTTTTTTTTAATTGTGGGTAAAAATCAAATTTTTCACAATACATACCAATATTTGTAAAATGATATATATAAAAAAAGAAAGAATAATTTTGAAAGATATATAGAAAAATAGCTCTAGTGATGCTATATAAAATAAACAATTGTAGTTTTTGAAAAAAAAAGAGAGATGGGGAGATTTAGCCTGCTGAATCCCCTGAAATATCGACATTCCCATATGGTGTCCATCAAGGCCATCCAACCATTTGATCCAATCTATAAAAATAGGAATCCATTTATACTTCCCAGAAAAATTACCGTGAGAATGGAAAAACAATGTGATTACTGACAAATTAGAATCTGAAATTCAGTGTGCAGAGCTGAATCCAAGAGAACCTCATAACTTTTTAAGAGCAATAATCCTTATTTGTAAAATATTGATAATTATTTCCCTTATTTTCAGTTTGGGTTTTTGTAGTAAAATTATAATAAATGTAAAGGGTGGATAAAATAGGCCATTGCATTAATAAGAATAATATCTGTTATAGTAATTTAATAGATTTCCAAAAAGCTAAAAAGAGGTACGTATTTTTTTACATATTCTCTTAGGTGAGATTGGAACTGTTGACATTTGCTTTATTCTTTGGCAATGTACAAATTCAATATTTATCACACCCTAAAAATCTTTGTATACTACATATGGTGCATTTCTTGTAGGAAATAAAAGAAAATTCTAAGCATCCTCTCAACCTTTCTTTTTTTCCTTGTACATTAAAAGAATGTATACGTGAAAGAATGAATTTATTTTGGATGTAGAAAGAAATGTCTTTTTGGTGTCCAGAGTTTGGAGAGTGGTAGTTTGAAGTTTTATTTATCCCAAAACAAATTTAAGGTTCTTAAATTTAATCCATTCCTGTAGTGTGAACCCATTGTATGTAGGAACTTTTGATAAGATTACTTCAGTTAAGGAGTGTCCCACCTCAATCAGGTTGGGTTTTAATACTATTCCTGGAGTCCTTTACACGAGAAAAAAATTAGAGAGATAGAAAGAATTCTATAGGAAGCAAGAAGTTACATCAACAGAACTCAGAAAAGAAGGGAGAGACCATAGATGCCGCCTTGTGCCATGCCATATGACAGAAGAACAAAGGATCACCAACAGCCAGCCCCAGAATGTAGGTCTTTAGGAAGAAAGCACAGTCTTGATGACATCTTGATTTGGAACAGCATGACTAAATAAATAAATAAATTTATAAAAGTTGCTTTTAATTGGAATAGATTTGTCAATAAAAGTCCAGTCAAAGGCGTGACTGGAAAAAGCCACAAATTAAAATAGGCAGCAGGTTATTGCTTGAGCTGTTCAGAATTTCTATTTGGGTTGACTGTAAAGACTTGGTAATGGAGGGTGGTGAAAGTAGCACAATATTGTGAATGTAAGTAACAGCACTGAACTATATAAATGAAAGTAGTTAAAAGGGAAAATTTTATGTTGTATATATATGTTACTAGAATAAAATTTATTTTAAAAAATAGACAACAGAAAAAAGAGGTAGGATATAGAAAGACTAGATAATCTTCTAGATGATATTCAGATTGAACTGGACAGTCAGATCCAGGGTGGAGATGAGGGTTTTCTTAGTTTGCTAAAGGCTGCCAAAGCAATATACCAGAAATGGGTTGGTTTTTATAATAGGAATTTATTAGATTAAAAGCTTACAGTTCTGAGGCTGTGAAAATGTCCAAATCAAGGCATTATCAGAGATGCTGTCTCACCAAAGTTCAGCAGCTGGTGATCCTGGACTCCTGACACATGGCAAGGCAAAAGGGCAGCCAGTCTCTGCTTTCTCCTCCAGGCTCACTTTCTCTCTGAGCTCAACTGTGGGCAATCAGGAACATGGTTCATCTCTCTCTTCTCCTCCTGGCCTCATCTCTTTCAGCTTAAGGCAAAAGTGTCTTCCTCTCGGCCTTTTTGTTGCTTGATACTAGCTTTTGGGTTCTTCTCTGCCTTTGCTGCTTCTTTCTCTGTGTCTCTGATTTTATTCCTCCATTTATAAAGAACTCCAGTAAGAAGATTAGGAACCCCTCTGGTCCTGAAATCTAATCAAGTCTCTTAACTGAAGTGATCTAATCAAAATCCCCTTAACTGAAGCTAACCAAAAGGTCCCACATGCAATAGGCTTGCATGCACAGGAATAGGTTAGCTTAAGAACACAATTTTCTGGGGTCCACAAAGGACTCAAACCAGCACAGGGGTGATGGTGGTAATTTGAGCATAGAGTTTTAATCTGGCTGGAGATCTCATGCTTGTGTGCATTGTTTTCCTTTGAGAAAGACCTTTGCTTATCTCAGACACTACTACCTGGGATTCTTACTGTAATTTGTCATCCATAGTTGGCCACTCAGCAAGCAACAGAGCTTAAGAAGCAGCATTTGTTGTTCCAAAAGAGGTTTCTGGGTAGTTATACCATCAGACCTGTCATAAAATCCAGGAGCACTGATTTAAATTCTTCGATGTGTTACTTAATTACATTTTTAATTAGGATAAAATGTCTTTTCACCCTCTCCTATTTGAATACCGCCATCCCTGCTTTCAGGGCCAAGTTATAAATACACCGCAATGAATAGCTCTCACCCCCTCCTCTTTCTTTCCCCACTGAGCCAGATGCTCCTGTGTGTTCAACTGTCAGTATCACTGCTGCAGAGACGCTCCGAGTGCTCCCTAATAACTCTGGGAATCGGTGCCGCTCATCGCTGAGCCTGACAACTGAACACAGCTCAGGGGAACTGAATGTGCAAGAGGAGCAGAAAGAAGAGGGTAGATTGATTCTTTGAGATGAAAGTATAAAATGCCTACAAAAATAGCCATGACCCTGCTGGGTGGGTGATGAGGGTGAGGGCTAGGAAATGCCTTAGTAAAAGTGGAAAAGGGAAACTAAAACTAGAGCATTAGAGAAAGAAAGATCGATTTCAAGGAGAAGTTTTTTGTTGTTTTTTTTTTTCAGGGAAAAATTGTAATCTAGGTGGAGAGACTTGGAAAAAGAAATCTCTTTTGTCTTCTGGGACACTGAGCTGTGAGACATAGATGACCCATGCAGAGGATAGTTTGCCCAGTCCTGTCCCAGGCCCTGGCTTTCCTTTAGGGAAGAGAAAACCTGGCTGAGAAAGAAGCTGCAAGTGGCTCTTTGAGTAGTTTCTATTGAGAGCTTATAGGATCATAAAACATTAAAGCAAGAAGAATCCTCAGATAGAATTTACTTTAACTTCTTTATTTTGCAGATGTGAACATCTCTGAAAAGAAGAGTTATTTCTTTCTGCATGGTTAGTTACAGAGCTGAAATAAGAGCCCAGGTCTCTTGGTCGAAAACCTGAACTCAGGCCTCCAAAAGTGGTCCAGGTTATGTTTTGTTTTGTAAATCACAGTCAGCAATGACTCCATCCAGACTACAACTCTTCCTTAACAGAGCAGGCAATCCCTGAAAAATTTCCAGCGTAAATGGGGAAATAGGCTATGTGAAACAGAATTAAGAGGAGCTATAATTTAAAAATGAACCAAATTACAATTTTTCCAGAGCTAAGAACATGTAGAGTAACGAGAATAGAAAGCAATCAAGAAATATTCTGGAAATTTCCAGTAACAAATAAAACCCTATACTATATAGACTGTACAATGTAAGAGAATATTAAAAAATGGGAAAATACATTTGATAAATTGTGAAAAGTCAAGTGTCAGAAAAGGTATACTGCAAAAATTTCATATTTCTTGTTCTTTTTAATGTTTTCTATAGGAAAAGATGATGTAGATGGTAGGTAGGTAGATAGATAGGTAGATAGATAAACAGACAAATAGATATTAAAATATTATTTTCAGGTTTTGAGATTCAATTATTTGATATATATTAATTGAATACCTACTGCGAGCCAGGTGCTGAGGAAATGGCATAATATAAGATAAATATAGCGTTTATTTTATAGTGGGAGATAATTTTTTTAAAAGAAACAAATAACTTGACAGGCATTGATTGTGATGTCAGAGTTCTAAAGGTGATTATTTTCAAGGCCAAATGTGACCAGAAGATAGTCAGTTTTCTCTGGCCTGCAGAGTATTTTTTTCGTTAACTGTGTATTAGATGACAATGGACAACACTTAAAAATTGGAGGTTTTCATGAAAATATCAAAATTTCTGGCTTTTCTTTAAAAATTGAGAAATCTGCAAAACTTCAAATAGGATAGCCAAACAAGATAGTCAGAAAAGACCTCATGGATGAAATGATCTTATAAGGTAAAACTTGAAATATGAGAATAAACAAGTCCACGTGGTTCTGGGGAAATAGCATTCAAGGCAGAAGGAATAAAAAACCCCAAGTCCTGGAAATGGCATGAGTTTGGAGGCACAAGGGACAGGGTGGGCCAATGAAGAGGCAGGTCATGGGAAAGGCCTGTCAAAAGACTCGACAAGAAGTTCACTTTTACTGTATGGATGGAGGATGTTACATCAGAGGGAGACATAGGGTGATTTCTTTCTTGACTTTTCAAATATGCCAGTATGATGATGTATATCAATTTTATGGTGAGAGGAGAATTATTATTATAAGAGTACAAAAAAAACAGCTTCTTGATGAATATGAGTTTTTAAGAATATTTAGAATAGAGGGAAAAACAAATCATTGGAAAGAAAGATTGTTACAATTTCCTTAATGAATGAAATAAGCCCTTAAATTGAAAGTTATTTTATATTCATAGACTTTGGCTCCTTATCAGGGAGATGAGGGAATGAGCTTGGATGAGTCAAGAGGTATCTGGGAAAGTGACAGGAATTAGTGATACACCATATGTCACTGATCTCTAGGTGGGTCAAATGTTTCTATCCAAACAAATAAAACTAACTATTGCCCTCAACTGACTCATACAGGTAAAACCAAGTATTGCCTTCATCACAAAATGTGAGTATACTGGGTAGTTCTCTGGGAGGGTGGGAGGGTGGCATGAGGTTTTGATTTAAGAAATAATTGAGTTTTCTACTCACCAAAGCAGGTTTTTTTGTTTGTTTGTTTGTTTTTTCTATCTCAGGGTAGAAGGTAAAGGGAGGGAAAAGGAAAGCAATTCAAAAGTGCCATGGTAATAAGTTCAATATTCAAATAAGGGCTGGTTCGTGTTTCAGGTCCAAGCTGTACAACTAGCATCCAGGTAACTGATGGCTAAGTAAACTCAACAAAGCCCCCAGGATTTGATCTAAAATCTTTTTTGCTGTTTCAGGTCTCAGTGATGTTCTAGGATTATACTTCACTGCCTACTAGACTTACTATGAAGCCAGCTCAAAATCAACTTTAAAATAAAACATGTGAAACCAAGAGGTGGAAAACCCAAGAAAAGGAGACATGAAGGAAGCATCAAGGAAATCAGGATTGCACAGGTACTCCAACCCGGAATTTTCTCTCAGTTCATCTTATGTTTTTGTGTGTGTGTTTGATTATTTTGCTAAAGTGTGTTCTCTTACAATTTTTGAGAGAAAGATAATTAGATAAAGAATTGAAATATAAGCAACAAGTATCAGAAAATTTGCAAAATACTCTGCCACATTAGACTTCATTTTATGTAGAGACCTCTGAAGAGTGCCATTGACCTCAGGACTTAGTAGTAAATCATCTAAATAGTTTTTAAAGGGAAATAATAGAGTATTAAATCAATGCAAATTTGTACATCTGAACTATGACTCAAGCTGAGTTTGTGGGGCTGTTGGAAATAGTATTTTGATATTAGATCAGTTTAAAATATATATGTGTTTCTACATATTCTTAGACCATCCCTGAAGCTGACATTCAGTAAGATAGGAAAAGCTTCTATCTGGATAAGTGAGGAAAATTACTATCTTTTTTAAGAAATGATCAGTCACTAAAGCTCAAATTTTAAATCAATAATGGGTATATATAAGGCTCTGTTAATAATTCATAATTAAAACTTATTTTCTAATACCTTCTTCTCTCTTTATGCAATCACCAGATCCTATCATCTGCTTTTTTACAATGTCGGGTCCATCACCTCTCCTTTATCTAACTTACCACCGCCTAGTGCATGCACTAGTCATATTATATCTGAGATTTTATAGAAATCTGATTATGCTATTTATCTACTCAAACTTGTTTAACTCTCATTCCTTTTAGGGAAAAAAAGAATAGAAAAAGAAGAGAAATCTTTAGCCTGGTACATAAGACCCGCTATGACTTAGCTCCTCTCAGTCTCCTTATCTCTAATTTCTTCTTTTCAATTTTTTTTATTAGAGAAGTTATAGGTTTACAAAAAAACCATGCAAAAAATACAGAGTCTCCATATACTCCCTCTCATTAACAAAACCTTGCTTTAGTGTGGTATATTTGTTACAATTGATGAAAGAATATTATAATTGTGCTATTAACTATAGTACATGGTTTACATGAGAACTGCTTATTCGTGTTGTAAACTTTCATGTTTTGTTTAATTTTTAATTTTATTCTAGTAACATATAAACAACCTAAAATTTCCCCATTTTATCCACAGTCTCATATATAATTTAGTGCTGCTAATTACATTCACCACCACCCATTACCAAAATCTTTTGCCAGTCTCTCCTCACATACCCACATTCCAGGTATTATTCAACAACTGTCTTGTTGAATGATGACTCTGTGCCAGGCTATATGGTGGTTCTTATTCTCAAATGCATGCGTTCTAGAGTAGATAGAAAAGGCAGTGAACAAATTATAATTTCATATATTCAGAAGAGCTACATGGCAAAAATAAATGATAATACAATGGGTAGAAAATAGTCGAGGAGGAAAGAGTATTTTTGGCTAGAACGGTCAAGTAAGTGATATTTCAGCCAAGATGTAAGGTTTGAGAAGAAGCAAGCTTTTTGAAGCACTTAGGGGAAGCAAACTCACTAAGATGATGAAAGGGCAAGATTGTGTGGCTAGCACTGAATGAGGAAGGAGTCTCATGTAGGAGATATTCTTAGAGACACAGGTAGTTGCCAGGTTATGTAAAGCCTTTTAGGCTCTGATTAAGAATTGGGATTTTATTTGAAGTGAGGATGGATTGAAGCAGGGAATGAAATTTGTTTTAGTTTGCTAGGCTTCTCAAGTAAATACCTTGAAATGAGTTTGGTTAAATAATGGGAATTTATTAACTCATGATTTGAGGCTGAGAAAA
The DNA here is from genome assembly GCA_029593785.1 of Cabassous unicinctus. Classification (NCBI taxonomy): domain Eukaryota; kingdom Metazoa; phylum Chordata; class Mammalia; order Cingulata; family Chlamyphoridae; genus Cabassous; species Cabassous unicinctus. The sequence continues at coordinate 29,092 of JAQZBX010001205.1, read as the reverse complement.
AGTCTGAATCAAGGCGCCATCAAGGTGATGCTTTGTTCCCAAAGACTGTGGCATTCTGGGGCTGACTACTGGTGATCTTTGGTCCTTAGCTTGTCATATGGTATGCACATGGCAGTGTCTCCTGGTCTCTTCCTTCTTTTCTGGTTTCTGTTGATGTTCAACTTCTTGCTTCCTATGGCTTTCTCTCTCTCTGCCTGAATTTCATTCCACTTATAAATGACTCCAGGAGTAGGATTAAGACCCATCCTAATTGGGCTTGGTACACATTAACTGAAGTAGCTTCCTCAAAATGTCCTACTTACAATGGGTTCACACCCACAGGAATGGATTAAATTTAAGAACATATTGTTCTGGGGGTACATACAGCTTCAAACCACCACAGACATTGACCAACTTTATAAAAATCTCACTCTGGCCAATGTGTGGAGAATGTGGTAGATCAAAAGTGGAAGCAGAAATATCAGCCTCTCATGCCTATGTACTTTCCTACTCATGCTTGCCTAATCATATAAGGCAAAGTACATTTACAGACAGGAGACTTTAGTTTCAAGTCCAAACCATTCATTTACACAAGTGAAATATTTGGAGACTATAAATCTGGAAAAGAAAGAGGAATCTAGGGAGAACAGTTATTGCATAGCCTACATAAAGGGCTCTGTACTTTGGAGTCTCCTGGAGTGTAGTAGATGTGAATGGCCAGCTTCACCCTGGCCACATACCGTGGCTTATGACTTTTGATTTCATAAATCTCTGATTCAGCAACTTTCTTAATGGGTTAGTGTAGAAAATAACAATAGTAGTAATGGGACAATAAAAGTAGAAATAGTTAACTTAATGCCATCCACAACCTAGGTATTTTTGATGGACACTTTATTATCTCTAATTCTTTCCTAATTCTGCAAATTAGATACAGTATCTGCCATTTTAGAAAGAATAAACTGAGGGTGTGAGAAGATGTTGAGTCTTAAGTGGCCAAGCTAAGATTCAAACTTCAGTCTTGCCTGACTTTAAAGTCCGTTTTCCTTCATAACATTGTGTCAAAGTGAAAGGATTTTCTTTGCTTATGTGTTGTCTTTATTTAGAGAAAATATTTTAGTAGTTTTTATTTTTCCCCTTAACCTCTATAGCACCTCAAAAACAAAACCTCACCCCAAATTTCTAAGTCAGAATAAGGAACAAGTAAATAGAGCTATGGAAAAAAATATAGAAAATATTAATAAGAAACTGCAATGAAAAGAAATCTACTAACATTAAAAACAAACAAACAAGAAAACAACAAGGGAGATCAAAAAGTGGTTTGGCCTAATTTGGCTCTCCATAGGTGGGCAGCACCAGCTGGCAAGAAAATGCCTGTTAAAGTAGGTGAATGTCATGCTTCCCTCCCTGAAGTTATGCCTGGTCCTGAGAGTGCAGTCATATAGAATGGCTGCCAAATGGGCCTCACATGCAACATGGAGAACATAGTCCCTGACTGGGGGAAGTGAAAGGTTAACTTATACTCTCAAATGGCTCCTAAAGTGGTCCTGGCACTTCTGGTTTGAGAGCTACCCTGACAGTGTAGGATGAAGGCTGTGTGCATTGGTCAGAGATGCAAATGGCTTCCAACCTCTCAAAATTGATTTAGCACCTAAAGATTGCATAGCATAACTCTCGTGCTGGAGAAGGCCTTTAGACTCAGTACCTGGTCCCACAAACAGTCCATTGCCATTGCAATCTAATCAGTTGTATCTCTAGCTTCCACCTTTTATATTTCATTATTTGCTGAATCAGAGGAGGGAAGTCAAATGTTAGCAGATATTTCTTTAGCTGGATGCTATTGCTGCCTTGGGAGATGAAAACAGGAATGCCATATTAATATAAACAGGTGATTGGTTATACTGGTTATTTTTTGGCAAAAGACTATTTTAAATAATGGACTGCGTATCCTATGACCTTCAGCAAGTTAATTTAATTATTCTAAATCACAATATTAGTGTTTATAAAATGAGAATAGTATGTAGTTTATAGTTGGTCATATAATTTAATGGGAAAACTTACATGAAAATATGCCTAACACATAGATGGTGCTCAATAAGTATTTGATTTTTTCCTTCCTTGATTAGGTCCTTGTAATGAAAGGCGCTGAGTCAAAGAAGACTTTTCTTATTTAAGCATGACATATTGAAAAAAAAATACTAACTAGCCATGCGTTCTTCAATTTATTTAATATCCTTTAGTTTTAATTTCAACATCTTTCAGAGAAAATTATATCCCCAAAAAGGATGAATGCAATTACAGAACAAACTATAAGAATAATTAGGATTCTCATGATCTTTATTCAGAGATTTTTTGCCATAAAGTTTGAGAAATTGTTAAAAAAGCCAATTGACTTGTTTATGATAATGTAGTCATATATCTCAATGGGGCTGATAAATATGAAAAAATGGAAAATTGAAAAGCAGTATTATTTCTTTATATGAAGTTGCTCCTTTCCAAATTTTAAGGCAATTTTGATGTTCCCTTAGATTGCTTTTTGTTAGAATTATTTTTATACAAACATATATACCCCTACAGTTACTAGCTATTAGTATGTTTTCTACTTGAGCTATAAATGATGTTCAAAGGCCAATCACTCTGTACAAATGTCACCATCCTTGAGATTGATTTAGCATTTCTCCAACCTTCAACAGATTCTTGAGTCAGTAATACTTAGAGACACAATGCACATCAACTATACTAGTGTAATGCTTACAAAATCAATAAGTGATGGTCTTGTGAGTCTTGTTATGTCTATTTTATTGATTGGACTTTTATTATATCTATAATTACAGTTCAAAAATACAATTTGATGATCTTCAAAAAAGTATTAACTCTGAAATTCTCTTAACCACAGGGCTTTGATGTTTTCCTTTTTCTCTATTATTCTATACTTTAACCTATTCCACATCCAAACAAAAAAATAGCCCTCAATGACAGTTTCCTGTCATGGACCTGGACTGGATTGTCGTAGTCAAATAGGTTCACCCACCTACCCAGAGCTATATCTACATGAGCTTCTATAACTCAGAACTTTATGGAGCTAATTTTTGAGATTGATTTGTGCCAAATTCTTTAACAAGAACCATGCTTATCTACGGGGAACCCTACAGAGTGGGTCGTTATTTCTGACAGCCTTCAGTTCCTTCTGGCCAAAAAACTGATGATAGCCATAAGCAGCATGACCAGGTAAATAGCTGTGGTTTATTTATACTCCTCTTCTGCATCTTCCACCTTCTTTTTGTCCCATAAGAAATGATCTAATTAGTAATATCTTCTCTGTGTTTTAATGTTCTTACTATCACATCATATGATGACTGGAATTCATTTAAAAATATATCAACATAGGCCATGTATGTGACAGCTAACTCAGAGGTGACCAGTTGCACTTGTTATAAAGCCATCTCAAGGGTCAGGAAAAATATAATTGCAAAGGATACACTCCAAGACACCATTTTTGTGGCTCAAACATGGTTAATATTGTCAATTTCATATAGTTAAACCTAATATAATCACATCAGCAATTCATATCTTTATACGTTTTTTAATAATGGGTTTCCAATGGTAGAACTATGATTTTATGTATATAGTAATGTATTTTACAAATCAACCTTCTCTGGTAAAATCAGTGTTATTCAGATATGTAGACTGGCTTAACATTTTCAGACACAGTCTCTATTCTTACATGAACAGAGTATAAAAATCCAGCAATCCCTTTAGAGTGCACCCTTAGGGATGGTGCCTGAGACTCAACCCCTCAATAGTCTTATATCTAACAATTGATCTCTGGAATATTGTCATGTCTGCTTCAAGTGACTTTCACATGCAAAGCATGATGGAAGCACTAACAAAGATAGACAGCTAGGGTTTCATTCATCTTATAATTTGTTTAAAATGTTTTATGACTGTATGCTGATAAATGACTATTTCATATATCTATGTGGGTGCTAGAATCTGACACTTGCCTTCATTATTGCCTGGTCAGGAATTTGTGGGAACTAACAGCTACCATTATCTCCCTAAAATAACTTTGAGTTGTACATTACCTAAGTTTTCTTAGGTCATTTTTGTGACAGGATATCTTAATCTGTTAAATGTGTCTTTGATCCAAGTCCAATGTTTGTGAGGTAATTACCCGTTGGTCTCTGTGTAAAGCTTTCCTTCTATCCAAAATCTCTGCTTTATGCTGAGTGGCTTTATGATGCTGTGGCACCTTAACTCTAGATCAAGTACTCTGTGACTCAAATCATATGATTTGTGCCAGCTCTCTCTGGGATCAGTATGCTTTCTGAGAGAAGGTAAACTCTTTTCAGGTAGAAGAGTTACTTCTTGCTTACAGTTAGGACTACAAACAGACATCCTCATATCAGTTTGTACAGTGTGCTATGGAAACATTCTGTGTTGACACTATTATGCACTCCCATGTCATGTGAGGCACTACTGCTTCATAGTTCCATGTTCAATGTCTTGGAGGCTGTGACAGTTTGAGTTTTTTTGTGTGTGAATTCTAGAAAAGAATGTTCTTGAACTAATCCATTCCATTCCTGTGGATTTGGGATCCTTTGATTGTATTAAATCCAGTTAAGGGGCACTTGATTAGATCACTAGATGGGGCCTTTTGATTAGATTCAGTTGAGGGCCTTTTATTACAGTCAATTGATTAACTCACTCTATGGCTTTTGATTGGACTGTATCAGTAAGGCATTACCCAGGTTAGGTCTCCACCCTCTTGCTGGGTCTTATATAGACTGAGAACACACAGAAAAAAAGAGAAACAGAAATGGGAGCACTGCCATTTTGACCTGGCCAGGAAAGAGAGAAGACTCCAGGTTAGCCTACAGCTGCAGAAAGGCAGAAGCCTTGAGAGGCTCAAGGAGACAAGATTCAGGGAGAGACGCCTGATTGCCCACAGCTAAGCTCCAGGAGTAAGTAGAGAGATATGGCAGACCTGCCATTTTGCCTCACTAAGTGGCAAGACTCCAGGATCTGCCAGCAGCTGACCTTTGGTGAAAAAGCGTGTCTGATGATACCTTGATTTGGACATTTTCATAGCCTTGGAACTGTAAGATTTAACCTCTAATAAATTTCCAATAATAAAAGCCAATCCATTTCTGGTACTTTGCATTGGCAGTCCTTTAGCAAACTAAGACAGAAGCTAAATCATTATGTGTGTCTCTTCCCTACCTTCTCTTTTAAAAACTCTGGAAATGAAGCATCACATACTTTACATATAAGTATAATATATTATCACATCTTAATTTTGGAACATGTTCCCTGGAAAACAGATTCTGAGACAATGAGATTTGTATCAATTGGTCATTGGGTGTAAGCTGCCCCCACGAAAGAGCATACCATTGGACAAGACAGCTTTCTTCTAGCAAGGGCAGTTCCTGGGATGGATCCAGCTATGTGCTGTCAGCAGCTATACTCCAGCAACTTGAAGAAAACGTGCAACGGTCCTGAAGGAGGATCTGGGCAGCACATCACAGCATCATCTTCCATTCAGTCCTAGGTTTGGTCCATTCCCAACGAGGATTAGACCCTTTCTTTTCTTGAGAGTGTCTCCCTGGTCTGGCCTTGGATCAATCTCAAATTTTCCCTCTAATTCTCCAGTACTAGTTAAATTATCTGGCCTTCCCCACCTCTACTCATAAATATCATGGATCCTTAAGGGACAACATTAAAGCCTAGCTATATCTATTATGTAAATTATATATATACTGAACTCTGTCTCTATCTGTACCTATACCTATACCTATACCTATATTTATTTCTATAACAGGATTCACAGGAAAGATATCTATATTTATAATAATTCATGATCAAAAAAGCTGTTTGAATTTATTCATATCTATATGACTATCTACATTATCTATATATTTATCATATATATATGTATTCATATATACCTCCTATCAGCAATCACTACCCACTCTGTAGGGGTCATTGTATATAAGTATGTTTCTCATTAGATTGTGAGATGAATATATTTCAATATCTATAATGTGTGTATATGGGGCTGGTATACAGAGAGAGAGAGAGAGATGCAGATATAAAAAGAGCAGGGGCGACCCATCATCTTTTAAAACAAAAGAGCAATGATCCTCATGATCCTCACAGATCATCTCAATGCAGCAGAATTTCCCCATGGAAAGATCTATAAACAGAATGACAGTGCAGTTGACTCCACCTTTTTCCTCCTGATATTTTATTCAGAGGTATCAGTGTTTATTTTTTAAGAGAAAAGGAAAGCTGTCAACACCCATTAGTTTTCTCTTAAACACAATATTTAGCCCACCCCCTTTGGAAGCTGTGATAATTTTCATAGTACTCTAGATCATTTCAAAAAGAATAAAATATAATGAAGAGCTGCTCTTATAAACACAAATTTCCTAGAATCCTTTGGACTGGCAGCTTTGGAAATTCATCTCTCAGGGGAAGTAAATTTAAGTGGAGCTGCACTTGAGTTTAGCTTGTATTCCCCTTTCAATTACCATCAATACAGCTGAATCAGGAGCTACACCAAAATTCCTGAGATAGCTTTTTTAAAATCTAAAATAAAAGAAGAAAGTGTTATTGCAGAGCGAGGTGAAAGAAACCTTCATACAAGAGGGACAAAATCCCTGGAGGGAAGAAGAGGATGACATGAAATAATGATACAAAAACTTGAAATACCCAAAACAGAATATGCACATCTTGATTCTGTTCTTTCTTTTAATTGTTTAGGGCTGCAAATATTTGACATGGTTTTGCTTGACTAAAGATACTCTACATAGTAAATTTTTAAACAAATATATAATGACCAACCCAGGTGATTATCATAATGCAGTAAAGGAATAGCCAGTTAGTATAATATATTTGGGAGTTGCACCTTCTTGAATGATTAGAAAACTCTCCCTGATGATATAGCCAGGGCATTGTGAAGCGGTGGACTACCATGGCTTATTGCTTAAGAATGCTACAGGCAACTGCTATATCAACATTTAACGGCTCAAAATAATAAGATGTGTTTGTAAGACAGAGAACATGAGTCAGCAGTGCTTCTCTATTACCTGTTATCATTGTTTGTGCTTCAAGTTTTCAATAAGGGGCGTTTTGCTAATTAAAATGAGAAAGTAAGTTTCAGAGATCATTGTTCAATGTAAGTAATGCAGAAAAACAGCTCACTCAAAGGTAATAGTGCCACCTGATATAAATGACATGCTAGCATTTCTATAAATATTGAAATGTAGTAGTCAAAATCCACTAATTCAAAAATGGAACTTTTCATCTCTTATTTACCTTGTCACTTTAACTGAGGCTCACAATTCCAGCTATATAAAACATTCAACCATTTTCCACAGCAATAAGTGCTATTGTGAGGGGTTTTAACATAGCTGTGATACCCATGGGAGCATCATTAAAGTTGCCCGGAATGTGCATCTTGATGCATTAATTCTAGTCTGACAGCTGTGTACTGTGAAACACATTCTGGTTCACACATGCATGTCAGCACCCCTGCAGACTTCCCTCTGCTGACCCAAGGTACCAATGGCTAGGTCCAAAGTTATACATTGCAAGGATTGAAGTCTTTTAGATAATGAACTGGGTTTGTCTAACTACAGGAGGCTTTTTGCAAAAACTTCAAATGCATATAAAAAATAAATAGGTAACATAGCCGTGAGGGTAAATGTATAATTTGCATTTTATTCTGGATCATTCCACCACAATATGGGTGTGCTAATTTTACTTGAATCCGTAGTGGGTGTTATGCTGAAAACTGCATGTAGACATGAAACAAACTCTGGTCTAGTGCTCTAAGAATTATATTAACACACACTGATGCATACACTTTATGGAGTTAAGAATCTGGTGGAGTTAAGATTTAAGTGGAGATAGGGTTTTGGTGTGAGACAAATATGAGGCTGAGACTCAGTTCTTCCAGTTATGAGCTCTGTATCCTTGGCCAGATAACTCAATCTCCATAAACCTCAGTTTTTTGGTCTTTAAAATGGAATTAACACCAAAATATACCTCTTTGGTTCATTTGGGGAGTTAAATGAAGTAATTATGTAACATTTAACATAGAATCTTGTTTATAATAAGTGTCCAATTAATGTTATCTAAAAGGCATTTTAACCAATGATTTTTTTTTAAAATAGGCAGATATTGGGTTTGAACTTCCCAACTTTGCAATCTACAACAAAGATCCTAGTGAAAGTGAAATATATGGAGAAAAGTGATGGTTAAGGCTAATGCATGTTCCTCTATGGGCCCTTTAAGTTCCATTTCACAGGGATGTTCAAGAACATAATAACTGGCCACAAACACAATCACCCTTCAATAACATGAAGGTGAGCTGCACACAGAAAGCAGGCAGAAAGACTACAAAGGTGCCGTGAAGCACAATGGGAAGAAACATAAAATGGCTGTTGATCACTGAGAAGTAGTAACAGCAAACAGGCAGTGCTAGCAGGAAGCATTCAGAGAAGAGGTGCCTCAGAAGAAGGGAGACAACTGAGCTTTCCATGTGGCAAATTTGCTGAGCTGCAAACAGCAGGAGGCTCACAAGTCAACCAAAGGATTCCCCTTGTACTCTGGCCTGGTGTACTCGCAGGTCAGGCGGTCTTCTCTCTCTCAGCGGTTGGTGTGTAGATCCAGGTAACTTCTCCTAAAGACAGCCTGGGAGAGTCAAAAGAGCATAGGCTGTGTATTATTCTCCCAGCTCTCCCACCTACCAGCCGGTGAACATGGACCAGTCACTTGACTTCGCTGGCTCAGGAGTATGGTCTGATATTGGCAACCCAGTAAGCTGTCGATAAATGTTAGTTTCCTTCTTTAATTTCCTTCTCATCCCCACATAAGCTAACATTGGCTTATTTATTTTTATTTTTCATTTTATTACAGATTCCCACACTTAAAGCACCTGGGAATTACTGAGGAAAATCGTTGTTTCTCTGGCATGGGAGTTTGAGCAGATTTCCCTTCTCAGTAACAATGGGGAAATCATCACCACCCATCATCCCACCGCAATCATTTCAGCTGCAGCAGAAATCTTTCCCATTCTTTACCTTGGGATTACTTTTGTTCTGTGGAGCTCTCTAGAGCTTCAAAATTTTTGGTGTATTGGACGAGTTTTGCTTTTAGTCCAGATCCCGGATGCAGATCAATTTTAAAAAAATAAATTTATTTTTTTAAAACCCTGGCAACCAAACTTCCATTCTTTCAAAACCTCAGGATAGCCTGCTGTCATTGGTTTTGCCCTTATTCAAATCTGCATGTACTTCCTGACCACAAATTAGGTCACAGATAAGTTTGGAACTGCCAATCAGCCTTGGATTCATCAAGCATTTTAAACTGCTGGTGCTGCAGTACAAACTCCAGTGTGTGCCACAGATAACGGTATCATTTGCATAGTTACAATCAGTTAGTGATAGAATGCCTGAGAGGCAGAGGGGATGTGTGGCAAATGCAAAGTCACTTTCAGATTTGCATTCATTTTGGTTTTAAATGGGGAACAGAGGACCTGACTGAAAGGGGCATCGCCTCCTGTTCAGCTTGATTCTGTGGAGCTTGTGCCTATAGAGCCTTTCAAATCTTTTGAAAGTGCTTTGTGATCTTTCTATGAGCTATTCTTCTCAACAATGTATGACATACCTAGTAGGCATTATTATCCATAATTTAGTGAAAGGGAAGTGAATCAAAAACAGGTTGAATGACTTGTTCAACACCGCAGGACGTCAGCACAGGCAGAGGAAGAACCCACAGCTTTGTAGCAGCTTCCCATCTGTTGCTAAGCCCCATTAGCCTTGTTTCCTACCTGTACCCGGTAATTGGCCAAACTAAGCACTGCCAAATAAGGACATTACATGGATTTTTGTTTGTTTGTTTTTAGCATTTCCCTTCTTTTGAACTAAACTTGTAAAATAACTGCCCCCACTCAGAAAAAGAAAGAAAAGAAAAAGGAAAGGAGGGAGGAAGGAAGGACAAGAAAGAAATAAAAAGGAGGGAGATAAGAGGGAAGAAGAGAGAGAGGGAGGGAGAAACTATAATAAAGAGGAGAATGAGCTGGAGTTTATTGATTCTGAGGATTGAGAGCAGAAGGAGTTAATGTTTCTAAACTCCGTGGCTGGTGCTGTGAGAGAGACTGGTAAAACTTGAGAGAATTGTGCTCTACTTAAATGACAAGTACCAGGATCTGATTGATATTCTCTGTAAAGTTTTCCCCAGTTACACGGTTTTTCCCTGGCACCTATGATTTATGGAATACCCTTGCATTAATTAGGCATATGCTAGTATTTTGGAGGTAGAGGCAATGAGATGATTTTTCTATATTCCATTGCATAATATACACAATTTTTTAAAAGATGATTTTAAAAACTGGGAGAAAAGGTTAAACGCCTTCTCCAGGTACCATAATGGAAAATGCTGTCATGAATAGAGAGCAATCTTCTAAATATAAAAACACAAAAAAGTAAGTTACTTCTTTAGTAGGAAAAATAACTTAAAAACCACAGCAATTCCTGACTCAGCAAACATAAGCAGTTGATAAATGCACCTGCTACCCTGTCTAAAGCTGATCTAGCCTTTTCAGGGTGGCCTTATCAAGCTAAGATCTTGTTGGAGAGTAATGAACATGAGGAAAGATGCTGCTCTTCGATCGCTCATCATTAGAGCTCAGTACACGGCTTGAGGGTAGCAGGAATTGGGATAAATCAGTGCTTTGAAACTCCTGATAATTGGTGCTCAAATCTCAGAATCTGGGTATTATTCTTGGCTAAAGTATCTGACACATGCCTAGATTGCTATACACATTAATATGTTGGAGACAAAGTGGTATAGGCATTCATTCTTGCACAGGGAATTAGAAGAATTGGACTAGATATGAGCCTGACTCAGCATGTCACAATGAGCAGTGTCTCTGTGCCTCAGTTTCTCCCACAAGGAGAAAAAATGACAGTCTCTTCTGAAGGGGGCAAGTGAAAGCACATGGGGGTAGGGGGTTGTTTTTAATTAAATTGCCATATAAATATAAAATCAAGCTTACATTTTGCAGAAACTTTTGTAAATGAAACATGTATTGAATACCTACTTGTATGTAAATACGAGGCACTTTACAAAGGGTATGTCTAATTTCACAATTACCCTGTAGATTACGCGGCTCAGAATGACCTGCATAGGATATAAAGATATAAATGGAAGGGTCTGTCTCCAGGGTAAGATGACATGGCTGCCAAGGCCCTGTTTGGAAGTCTTTGGGCAATTCATAGGAAATCCAAAAGTGCAATCTTTGTTCTACCATCTATAATCTTAGTCTTTTTCACTTCTGGGGCACTTTTGTTGTTTTAAATACACCAACCTCCAGGGGCACTGGATCATTCTCATTGCTGTTTTTCTGCTCAATGAAAACATGGCATCTTTGGATGTCCTTTCCATCTGAACAGAGGTTTACAGACTCTTTGATATTAGTAGGAGCAAGCATTCTCCCTCCACCCCAATCTACTGCAGGGTTTCCAGCTCCCTTCTCTAACTCCCACAGGAGTCCTAGAGATGGATACTTCTTAGAGCCTGGAGCCAGAGTCTTAATATTCATTTGATGTTCAGCCAGATATGTCCTTGATATTTTATATTTTATGGTGATCCATTAAATGATTTGTGGTAGCCACAGAAGTGCAGAATCAGGTCTTCCTGGTGTTTCTGAGATGATACTATCTCCTGAGTAGCAATGACTTCCCAGCCTGGCTGAGTAAGGGGTCTGCTGTTGAGGGACAGTTCCAGGAGGGGTCAGTTTCTTGGCTAGGCTGTAAGAGTGAGGTGATTATACCAGAGTGGTTACTTTGCCTATCATAAACCATATCTTTATCTACTTTGCCTAAGAAGAAGCCTTCAAATTTCTTTGTCCGCATTTTATACATATTCATCCTGTACAAGATGGTTAGGATATTCTGCACAATAGATGATTAGTTTTTCATTCAATCTTTCTGAGACACCCTCATGTATAACATATATTACATTTTTAAATAATTGCAGATTGGGGATGCAGTATAATAAGGTGATTAACTGTACAGGTTCTGAAGTCAGTTGGTGAGTTCCTTATCTGTGTGGTTTTGGTATCTTCCTCTTGTGTAAAGCAGTATAAAAATAGAACCTATTTATATAGGGTTATTTTTAGGATTAAATGTGATCCTATATATACATAGCATTCAGCACAACTCGTAACACATGTTAAACACTTGATAATTATTTTTAAATGACATTTATAACTTGCTTTCAAAAGGCACATGCAATGCAACATGAGAGGCTCATCAGAAGGACTGGACATTTCGTATAATGAATATATTCCAATTACAGTAGATATTACTGCTCTCATCTTATCCATGAGGAAACAGCGCAGATAGATTGAAACAGCTTCCCTATGCTCTGAGGCTGATTATTGATCAAGTTGGAATCAATTCTGATTACAATCCCAGTGTGTTTCTACATGTAGGCTCCTTAAACCATCATACTCTGCAACTAACTAACAGCTCTCTCTACTATAGGTATAATTAGCATGGATAAAAACCAGAAAAATTTTAAAAAGACTCATGAAAATGGCTTGAAACCCTATCCCACTTCTTCTTTCTACACTTCTTCATAACTATTATCCTTTGTTTTTTCAGGAGGACAGATATGTAAAACTGGTTCCTACCACCTGATTTTAACTCTAGGGAAATTACCATTTCCACAGTTCTAAATTAATAATGTCTTCAGGGAGTGCCACATCTTACGGGCATTTATAGTTTTAAAGGAGACTCTTGAAGACCACACCTAAAAGAATGAATGAAAATGGCAGGATTTTGGTGTAATGACAGAAGGAGCAAATGGGGTGTGAGAAGGGCAATACATTTTTTAGCTACAGAAGACCTTGAAGACACTCAAATCTCTCCACTTCAGGGACTGCCTGCTCCACATCACACTTACCTGTTCATAGATTTTTGTTTTCTTTCATTTTTCTTTTTTCCCTGCAAAACTTTACAGTGAAACATTTCAAATATTCTCACAATCATATAGAAATATTTATCAGTTAGCTCATAACCAGTGTTTTAAAATATGGACTAAACTATTTTTTAATAGTAAGTACACAAAATTCTGACTTTCCCCCACCAAACCTTGTGATATTCAGTAAAGATATATATTTCACTTTTAAAATGAAAATCAGCATTTGACAATCTCCAAAAAGATCTTTTTTAAACATAAAAATGAAATAAATATAAATTTGTATTTGAAAAAGTAATCCTAATTTAATGACAAGCAGAATAATTCACATAAAGATAATAATTGACAATAGGGCCTTAAAAAATATACAACTGGAGTCTTACAAATGTGGTAGAGTGACAAAGGTATCATCCCAACCACAGATCTTTCATGTTCTGATGAATGTGCTATATTATCAGTACATACTTTCAAATCTTGATTCCATTACTTGCTACCTGTATCACCTAGGGCAAGTGTGTAAATTTCTGTGTATTTCATCTTATTTGAATACAAGGCTAAGGATAATTTCTGCTTCGTGGAATTGAAGTAAGTATTAAATGAGATAGTTAATATAATGTGTTTTAAAAAGCATCATGGTATATGTGCAATATATTTTTGCTATTATTCCTTACATTGTATGGTTAGACATATGGTAGTCATACACTGATCACAGGATAACCAAACCTATGCTAATAGAAGACAATTTATAATGTTTTCTGTAACAAGTATTTTAGGACAGTTACCACAAACTATTGTGTTACGCTAGCTAACTTGGCTTTTAGTTTGTGTTTTCTCAATTCATTTAGCAAAGAATCTTTAAATAAGGTTTTAAATAACTCAAATAGGAGGGATTCTCATAATTTGCACAGGAATCCTAGCACAGGAAAACACAACACAGCTTGGCCTAAGGCTTATGAAGTACCAGCCGTTGTGCACCCGACAGTCTGTCGTTTTGGCATTTCTCAGCATCTGCTTTAACTTCTTCATCCTGCCAATCCACTTCCTTGCCTTCCATCTCTTGCACATAGCCCCAATATTCCATTATTGAAAGTTTCAAATCCAAACACCATCATTAACACCTCAATATTCATATTCTTAAGAGAGATTCTTGTTGGTTTTGTCCATCCATTGATTTTGTTCCTATACCCTGTCTAATCACCCACAGCCTGATTAAAGCATGGGCATGTATAGATGCTGTTTTCAGAGGCATGTGAAAAGCAAGTAATATAACTTTCTAAAACAGCAATGAACAAAAGGGGAAGTGTTTTTTAACCTTGAAGATTGTCTTATAAGTTCAATTTATATCTAGCCATTTTGATGAGCTATTTTCACATAAATCTTATTTATAAGTTTTGTAAGTTTTAATAGAATTGCCACAGCTCTTGTTTTCTCATTTTTTATAGATATGTATCATCCTTATATTGACTTTACTTAATGAAACATTGGCTTCCCAGTGTCATCAGTATTGATCTTCATGAGGGTGAAACTGACTGTTAACTCTCAAAATGACCAGTAATATTTAGTCATTCTCATTGATACTATAGACCAAGTGCTCATTTCCTTTTCCCCAATAATAGCACTAGATTGTGAATGGAAGATTATATTAAAAAAAAAAATCAAAATCCTGAATTTATGTAAGACTTTTTAGATTTCAATAAGTAATAAGTTTATATGAATCTAGAAAGTAAACTTCTTAAGGCATTATTTCAGCTCCCTGTCAACAATTCCCACTCAGAAATATCTGTGAGACACTGTGGTCAACATTACAGCTGCTCACCAGTATTCCCAGTACTCCTTCCCTTCTGGGAACAGGGGAGAGTGTTCATCCCAGCCCACTTATAGGTAGGTGTGGCAATGGGACTTGCTTTGGTTACTTAAATGTGAGCAAAAGTAAAATGAGTCACTTCAATCTGAAGAATTAAATTGCCTGTGTTGAATCTCTAGTTTGTTCTTCTCCCTTTGACATTTATTGAGGAAGAGACCTTGTACTAAGATATTGGGACCAAAAGTTTGAAGGAGCATGAGTCACCTATAACTGCCATGCACTCAAAGGCAATGTGACAGTTTGAAGTTCTTTAATGAAACCAAAAAAAAAATTAGTTCTTGAACTAATCCATTCCTGCGGGTGCGAGACCCTTTTGTTTGGACTACGTCAGTGAGGCATGACACAGGTTGAGTCTCTGCCGTCTTACTGGAGTTTTGTACAGATGGGGACATGGAAAGAGAGACACGGAGAAAGGAAGCCACAATTTTTACCCTGATGTGTGAGACAGGACTCAAAGATCACTAGTAGCCAAAACTTAAGCATAAAGCCCCCAAAAAACTGGGCCCAAGGAGCAGCTCAAGGCTGAAGAAATGAGCCATATGCTTGACAGCCCACAGTTGAACTGAGAGAGGAGGCCCAGAAAGAGAAAAGCCATATGCATGGATGCCCATAGCTAAGCTCTGGAAGATGGTAGATTCTGGGAGGGAAGGCAGAAACCTCGGAAGAGATCAGCCACCATCTTCACCATGTGGCAGGACACCAGAATCACCAGTAGCTGATTTTGGTGAGAAAGCATTGCTGATGGTGCTTTAATTTGGATAGTTCATGGCCTCAGAATTCTAAACTTTTTCCCTAATAAATTTCCCATTATAAAAGCCAACACATTTCTGCATTGGCAGCCCTGTGGCAAATTAAGACAGAGGACTTTCAGTGATTGGAAACTAAACATTTATTTTACTAAGCCACTAACATGTGGGAGGTTGTGTTTTTACCACCTTTTAACTGAACCCATGCTGAATGACAGGCACTCCTGTAAAATATAAATATTCATTTTTTTTTTCTACTAAAAATGAACATCCTGCAATGTGATTAGAAAAAAAAAAAAATCCAGAGAATGAATATCCTCGATATCCAAAGGTGGCCAAATTTTGTCTAGCTATGTGATTAGAAATGAAGGATAACAATTATTAATGACATAAACAGGTTATCCCCAAACCAATTTAGCCAGTAATTTTAGTTTTTCCTTAAATTATTTTTTTTTTCAAAAATATTAAGCCAAAGGTCCATAGAATGGACAAATACAGATCACTATCTCTCTAAGAATTCCTGTAAATAAAAGGAAATGTTGGAAAAGAACTCTAAACATTAAAATTATTCAATTTTAATCATTTTTTAAAAGGATATGTGGGGGGGGGGGGAAGATTGAAAGGAAATACTTAAATGTTAAAATGAAATTCTAGTAGAGTGGAAAAATATTGAGTTACTTTTTGTCAATAATCTATTTAATATGTTTTTTATAACAATGTGGTAGTTTGAAGCCATATTTACCCCAGAAAAACATGTTCTTAATCCATTCCTATGGGTATGAACTCATTATAAGTAACACCTTTTGATGAGGTTACTTCAGCTAAGGTGTGGCCCACCTCAGTCAGAATGGGTTTTAATCCTATTGCTAGAGTGTTTTACAAGATCATGAAATTCAGGCAGAGAGGGAAACAAACCCACAGGGAGCAGACAGAAGCTGAACATCAACAGAACCAGGAAAAGAAAGAGAGAGACCATGACACCATGTGCCTTGCCATGTGATAAGCTAAGGACGAAGGGTTGCCCTTATCCAGCCCCAGAACACCACAGTCTTCAGGGAGAAAGCATTGCCTTGATGATGCTAGACATGGAATTCTGTAAGAGCCTCAAAAGCATGAGCTTAAAAATTCTTAGTTTAAGTTGACCCATAGCGTGATATTTGCTTGGGCACCCGAGGAAACTAAAACAACTGGTTACATTACTTTTTAAAATGAAAACGTAAATCTATAAAGTTAAATAAATAATATGCAAAAAGTATGGGAATGAATAAAATAATATGACTAGATCATAGTATTCACCATGGATATCCAAGACCTCATCAAAATTTCTACCAAAATTAAATTCCCACATAATAATGGCACATTAACACACCAGAAAAGTTGAAAATTATGCTGTCTTTCAGTTCTTTTAAAATACTTTTTATTGTGGTAAAGAGAAAACAGCCCTTTCATTGTGGTCTTTCAGAAAACTTTACACGAACATAAATGATAAATAAAATACAACTTTCCAGGTAATAAGGATGTCTACATAAAAATTAGAGTTCACATATTTTTAGCCACTCCTATTCACAGTAAGGAATAGTGTTTTATCTGATGGCAGAGAGGATCACTAACCTGGAAAAAAAAATTCACCAGTGCTTTAGGCTGTATTTTCAATTTAGATTAGAAGGCTTAATGGTTGCCATTTGATTTTTGGTTTTCTGTCCCCAAAGTAGTTGGCCTATGGTTCTGTATTTTTGAACTGCAATCACCCTCTGTACAATTAGAAAAACTGGGCATGAAATGCGCTGAGGGGATAATGAGATGCCCAGTCTTTCTCTGTGGACCAATTTTCCTAGGGAAACAATCTTATTATTATTTATTCAGATGACTCCCTAAATTAACTAATTAGTAGTATAGGATAGCATTCTGGCTGTGCTCTTTTTGAAGCTTTTAATAAGGATATGTTTTATTTTTAATCTTGATTTTTGGTCAAACATAGCTCAAACTTTCAATAACTGTTTAATTCCACTGGTAACACTCTATGAGTTTGAAGCTTATCTTTTATCCACCTTGAAGAGAAAATTTTGACTACCAAAAAACAAAAATGTGGAAATACAAAAATACAGCACCTTTTTGGTGTGAAGAATATATGTTTTAAGTTTACTGTCAGACAACTGACATAAGGGTTTAAATAAAACATAAAATAGTCTTCAAAACTCAGCTAAGGCAGTAATGGGAGAATTAAATCTGTGATCAGGATTCTTAGAATAGATACAGAAGTTTGCAACTTAGGAATACTGGTATGAGATAGTATGGGATAGAAGTTGTAAAGGCATGGTGTGGTGCAGCCTCAGTCTTTGAAGGAAAAGCTCAAGAGAAGACCACATTTACTGGGTTCTAAGGAAATAGGATCAATGTAAGGGAACCCCCACCTCACCTGTCAGGAGTCCCTTCAAGGGCAGTCCAGGGTTCCTTTTGTCCTGGCACAAGTAGGAGAAATCACTGGAAGATATTCATTGAGGAATTGGTTGCAAGGCAAGAATCCAGTTCCTCTGGGATCATGAATAATGTAGAATTTCAAACACGAGGAAAGTGCAGAAGAAACCTACCTTACTTTCTTCCTTCAATTATTCATTCACTAAAATGTTTTAGCAAACAAATATTGAATATTTATGCTATTGGCACCTATATTAACTTCTGAGATTTCTAAAACACATTTCCTATTGTTTGTTCTCATTTGGTGCTTCCCTGCCTTCAACTATCCTTATTTCTGGACCTCATCCTGACTATAGACTGGGGTAGACATTGAAGGGATGGTATGGTGGACCATTCTCATTCTTTTTATCACCAGCTTCTGAACTTCCTTCCTTGTTTGTGGAATTTCATGCCTTAGGAGTCTTGGAAGAATCAGAACTCACTAGATTATCACTTGTCCTGCCTCACTTACAGCTAAGATTCAAGCAAATAACTCAGGGACAAGTAGTAAAGTGAACCAGCAACAACTGGTGTCTAGCTTTGGTGGAATCCAAGAAACAAGAGGTGGTGTTTGGACCCAGAAACAGCCACAGTGGAATATTTGCAGGATTTTGAGGTGGGATATTGGGCAAATTCCTGTTGCTCTAGCACCCTGCTTCACTCTCCCAAAACTCTGAGTCACCCAATATCATGTAATAAATTATTTTTCTACTTAAATTAGTAAGATCTAATTTCTGATGCTTGCATCTGGGGGCCCAGCCTCAAGTTATAAAGTCTACCTGGAGGGCAGAACTCAGTGTCCTCAGAGTAAAGAGTAGATAAGTTGTCACCCAAGCTGAAAGATGGCTCCAGAAGATGCAACATGAACTAATATGAATAGCTTGACAGGAAGGGAGTAGTGATAAGCACTTTATGAGTAGATAATATTTGGAAAAGAAGAAACAAGGTTGGCAACTTTAATAATAGTGGCAACAGCCATTAACTTCTAACTTATGAAATAATAACTTGGCTAATTTTTGTACTTCCGTTTAGTGCTTCTCCAGCTTACTTGGGACATTTTTCAAAAATGCAAATTCCCAGGCTTCAATTCAGACACACCCTAACAGAATTTCAAAGAAGCGGTCAAGGTATCTGTACTTTTTGTAAGCATCCCAGAATTTCAATATTCAGGCACATTTTAGAAATAGTATATTATTTATTTGGTCAGCACAAAAACTACAAACACCACAACTCTTGCGTTGCACAGTTAAGAACACAGCTTCAGAAAAGTTACTAATTCACAGACACAAATAAGCAAACAGCAAATGCGCATTGCGGATTCATGTTAGTCTGAATTTGCATTTTTCCCCCATTATATCATGATCATTCTCATCAAATTTTGGCAGATTATCTAAAACCAGATGGGCTTAGATTCAAAACTCAGTTCTCCCAATTACTACCAGTACAATATTTAACCTACTTAACTTTCTGAGCTTCAATCTTCCCATTTGTGGAATGAGGGATTATAATATCTACCTTAGGATTTTTAGGTGCATGATCTGAAATGAAATTTGTGAAATGGGCAGCACATTGCCTCTTCTTTCTGTCTTTCCTTCTCTCTTGTTTATGGAAATCTTCCTTCCATAAACTCAAGGGAGAAAGGGTTGTTTACCTTTAACTCTTGGGTATACAAATTGACTATATTTCTCAGTTTCCTGAGATGTGAGTTGTGGCCAAGCAACTGAGTACTTCTTTCTGGCCTGGCCAAAGGAACTAAACTTTCCTTCTGCCTCTCCATCCAGCAGTTGAACACTGAGGAGAGTTGAGTCAAAGCTGGAAAGAACCCAGGTCACTGACTGCACAGAGTCATGATTTGATTGCACATGAATGACACATAAGCAGCTATCGTGTTAAACTGTTGAGATTTCTGCAGAGTAAGCAGCTAATTACTCTGATTATTACAGAGCTCTCCAGCTCACATAGTCTTTATAATTTTCAAAATTTTTGCTTTGTTGATTGTCAAATTACAATTTGGGCAACCATGCAGTGATTAAGGTCATGCTGAGTCTCTTTCCAACATGTCCAAAGCCACTATCCTGTAAGTTCAATTTCACTTAAGACATGGGCCAGTCTCATTTCTGCAATGACTTAAGACTCTGTTTTCTGGGTCTTAGATCCTTCTTCCCTTCTTTTCATCATATTTCTGAGCCCCTGACTTCTTTTGCTCAGTTCCTTCCCAGTTCTCTTTCTCTCTTTCTCTTGAAAGAGACCATATATTTGTACTTCACAACCCAAGCTGCTGAATTGACCTTTAATACCTGCTGTAGAACCTCTTTAACACAAACTCTCAAATGGCCCTCCCCTGTGAACTGTGATGACTTTGCTGAAGATATTAGGGCCAGCTAACTGGTACCAAGGTCTATGGACTCCAGAAAGAAACTCCTGTTGTGACACTGCTTATCACTTGCCCTTTAGTATTTATTTTTAGTATAGTACATATGATTATGTGCCGTAAATATTGAAGACAATCTAAATCATTTCATTAGGAGACAGAACAAGTGTTCTCAGATATTTCCCTAATGGCTGGCACTGCTCCTTTCTACCTAAGAGTGCCTGGTTAAGGCTGAGGGGGTGGGAGTTGGGAAGGTGAGGCTTCTTCCAAGGCCCTAGAATTTACAGGTTTTTAAAATTTTCGTTTTATCTCTGTTCCTAATGTTACTTTACCACTTAAGCAGGACAAGATGGTGAATAGTTTTAAAATAAAAACAGAGCATGTTAAAGCATCTCAAGGTGCAGACCTTATCAGATCAGTTATGCTAGAGTTTCATATCTCCTTGTACCTGCATGTAATTCAATTAAACCGACCCTAACGGGTTTTTTTCAACACCCTTCTTATCTCTCTTCCTGAATTCAATGGGGTTTCCCCTACCTCTGACCCTTGAGGGTATTTGTTAGATGATTCACCTCATTTCACACCCATACCCTGGGAACCAAAAGTCCAAAGAAGCCCTTCTCCTAAGAGATGCTGAGTTCTGCCTCTAATATTCTTAAGCCACATCTCTGTCTCCTGGTGGGAGCTTCTCCTGTTCTCCTCTAAATTCCTTTGGCTCATTTGATACTTGCTCTGTCTTTCTTACTTGTCCCCAGCTGTATTAGTCAGGGTTCTCTAGGGAAATAGAACTGACAGGAGATATCTGTAAATAGTATGAGGTTTTATAAAATTCACTCATGCAACCATGGGGATGCACAAGTACAAATTCTGCAAGGTAGACTGCAAACCAAGGGCTCCAATGAAGGTCCTTGATGAGTTCCCGGGAGACACTGGCTGTCTGAAGTAGAGATGGGAGTTTTCTCTCTGAATGCTGAAATTACTTCCCCTTTTAAGGATTGGATGAGACATCACTCATTGCTGATGGCAAGCTCCTTAGTTGATTGTAAATGTAATCAGCCATCTATACAATCAACTCACTGATGATTAAAGTCCATGAAATGTCCTTGTATTATAATTAGCCCAGTAGTTGCCTGACCAGACAACTGAGAACCATTACCTGGCCAAGTTGACACATTAACCTAACCATCACACCTACCAAAATCACTTATCCAATTTCCAACAGAGTTGAAATCCTAGGACCATCCTCAGCCATACAAAATGAAAATTTTCATTGGGCTTTTCTTTTTCTTCTGAGATAAACCTTAGGCTAACTACCCCTGTATTCAACAACTTAATTAGAGATGAAAGCCTCTTCTGAGATGTAAATGATTTTAGGAATGTTTTTTTAAAAAAGTATAGTCTGGTTCTATTTATTAAGTGTTGAATTCCACAGCACCCCTAATACTTTCAAATATTAAAGTTAAATATCACTGGAGGTATGTGAAATTTGCCGGTAATAGATGTCATCTTTCTGCTAAATACTATGCAAATCGGCCTCAGTTAAGTTTGGAATTTCCCCAGAATACAGACATATAACAAGAATTGAGAAGAACTCTTTAACCTTAACTTTAGTGGTGGGAAAAAGTACTTAAATGTTCAGATGTGTAAAACGGCCCCAAAATAACCTTTTATGTCCCTACTCTCTGCAGAAATATTTCTTAAAGCTTAGTAGAGCCAGGTAGAGATGGGCTCTGGATTAATTTTGACCTTCTGTGGCAATGCATTTCCATGACCAAGAATTTATGTGTGCGGAATATTAAATGTCAAATGCAAATATGAAAATGGAGCTACACAGTTGCAGACAGTCCCTAATTGATATTGAGCAGACTATTCCCTTTAAATGTTAATGAAACTGTTGTAATTACTAAATGACCAAAACAGTGCAGGAGCCAGGGTTCACAGCTGTAAACCATTACTTGTAAATTACTGGCATAGGCCCACATTAGCAGATGGTTAGGCCCATGGAAGAAAACTTCCTCAAGATCCTTTTCTTCCAGGTCTGGGCTACGGGAACAAATTAGGTGAGCATATTAGAGAGGGCCAGAATGCCTGTTCAGACATATTGCTGGAGATAAGCACCTCCTTTGGTCTTCCTATTTTTTTTTTTTTTTTTTCCCATTACATTATTTGCAGAAAGTGCTGAATATCACAGAACAAAAAGAAAGGAGAAAGTGACAGAGCTTATAAATTTTGCACGAAGATTCAGATGCACACATATCTGCTGGCTTTTTAAGGAGCAGTGTGTTTCCTACATCCTGAGGCAGATGGACATGCTGGGATGGAGGTAAATACTGAAGGGGAGAAGAGGAATTTGCATGTGTGTGTGTGTGTGTGTGTGTGTGTGTGTGTGAGAGAGAGAGAGAGAGAGAGAGAGAGAGAGAGAGAGAGAGAGAGATGGTGAGACAAGCTAACAAGCCAGTGGCAGAAAAGCAATTAGAAGAAAAAATAGGGCATTTGAATGGGCTTAGTACCCTCAAGACAGAGAACGTCTATAAATCTGTGTAAGCAAAACCATGCAGTAGAAACAAGCGAAGTCTTTATTAGAGAAGGCCTGTGGCTCTTCACAGCTTTCTTCTGTAAATTCCATACCAGCTTTGCAAACTCTGTGAGGTTATTAACTTTGGTGAAGATTTTTTAAGAGTTGGGTGAGTCCTGCCGCACAGCTTTTCATTATTATGACTGGAAGATTAATTAAGACATCTGCCAAGAACTGGAGGAAGGAGTTTGTCTTGAGGTGATGGGTACATGGGACCTATCCAAAAAAGAGTTATAAATGAAACTTTGGATTTTTCTTCATCATAAACTACTCCAAAGAGGATATGTTTAAGGGATAACTTGTTTGCAATCAAACCAAAGAGTACAGGCAATTCTCACCTTCTGAACAGTTTGAATCCCAAAGCGATTTAGAAAGCAATTGTTAGGATTTCAAAATGCATCTTCACAGAAAAAGACTTTTATAACTGTTTCTAGGTTTAGAGGAAATACCAATGTAACCCAAATAATCTTTCCGTTTGATGTGGGGGGAGAGATCGGCAAAGCATGGAAGTGTAGGGTGTGGGCCAAGTTGGGGGTCAGACTTAGTGTGCAATAATCAGATACAAAAAATATATTGAGGGATAATTTGAGAATTTTTGTCAAGGTGCTGCATAATTCTAAACTTTCCAAAATATTTATATTTTATGTCAAAAACATCATGAGGCCAGGATAATCAAAGTTAGAATTGATGCAGAAAATCAGAAATGAATAATTAAAGTGCTGATAGAATTTCGTGAGACTGGATTTTGGGGTTAAGAGCACTGCATTTTGAGAGGAAAGCATGGCAAAGAGACTTGAATTCTTCCTCCTTAATCCAGGGCCTGTTTTGGACAATCTTACGATGAAATATTTGATGTTGGCTTTGATATGTCTCTATTCTTCAACTTCATCATCAGGTGCTGTAGAAACAACCCACCCAAGTTTCTGTAAATTTGATTTTCTATCTTCTTTCTTTCCTGTTTCCTTCCTTTCCTCAGGGGAGATGATCTTAGATAGGTTTTTAGAAGTATTGAAGAAAGCACATAAGCAGTTTAATCAAATTCACAGTGAGAGATGGACAGTCAATCCTTAACTCTTCCAGAAGAGGAAAACATTTTTGGAAGTGGATCATCATCCAAGTGTGGTAATTTAGGTGCAGATTCTGAAGTCAGGCACAATTTCATTCATAAATCTGGCCCTGATACTACACATGTAACCTTAAGCAAGTAACTCAACCTATCTATGCCCCAATTTTCTCATCTGTAAATAGACATTAATATCTATTCCATGGGATTAATTTAAAGATTAAATAACATAGTATGTGAAATACTTAATACACTCTCTGACAGACACTTAAGTGCTCACTAAGTGTAACCCAAATGGTTTTTGAATCAGTAAAAGTTTAGACCGTTTTACATCGTGAATATAAGAGGATTGAAACCATGGGTGAGATAGCTGGGAGTATTAACTAAAAATCAAGATTCAGGCCCAAACCTGGTCATCAGGATTTCTTCCTTTCCCATAACTAAAATTCTTTCCTGAACTTGTTTTACAGGCAGACAAGCTTAGCCGTAAGTGGGAAACCAGAGCATGCATAGACACACAGCTTCTTGCCCCTTGAATAATCCCTGAGACATTAGGAACAAAAATCACCTTCCTTGGGACCAAGATCACCTTCCTCAGAACCAAGATTACAGGGATGAGGAGTCCTTTGGAAGCAAATGAAATGTTAGAGGTACCTCAAAACGGAAGATAAGATCCGGATCCGGCCATCAGGCGTATCTCTATCATATCCAGACAGTTCTAGAAACAACCAATCAGAAAGCGCCAACAAGAATCCCTGTCACTAGCCCCACCTCCCTTTGTTCCCATCCTATGAACCTCCCTTAGCTCTCAGATAGAGGAGACAGCTTTGAGCTTGCCCCTTTCTCCTTATTGGTTGACCTCTCAATAAAACTTTTTCTTTTCTCAAAATCCTGGTGTCACACTATTGACTTCTGTGCACAAGGTTACCATTGGAGGAAGCTGTGTAATGGGTACATGGAGCCTATCTGTAGAGTTTTGCAACTTTAATTCAATTTTGTAATAATTTAGAAGGCATAATCATAGAAACATAATCTGAATGAAATCTTTACAAAGATTCATGTTTTTCTTGTGCTCATGCATTTATAAAGATAATTAAAAGCCATTTACTGAAAATTTTCAATATATCCAAATTTTGTAAATATGATAAAATAAATTCTGTCCCAAAGGTACATCAGCAAGAGGCTGTTGTTATTCAAACTTAAAAATGCCATTGCCATTAATTTGAAAGCAAGCATATTATCTTTGACATCTAACTAATTTTATAATTTGGTATTTTTGGGGGTGGGGGTGGGGAGGTGCTTCCTATTCCTATTCCTAAAGACATATGAATGGGATCAATGTTTTCACAAATGGCTTTGCCAGGAGTTTATATTGTCAAGCAGCAAGTGAATCCTCTGGGACTTCTTGATTTGAAGTCCTGGCATGGCAAGTCCTTTATCGTGAAGTCATCTATGTCAAATTTTGCCAAAATGATGTGCTCTGTGTCAGCAAGAAAAGGATCACAGGCCCAGATTTCAATATTTAAGTTATTTAAGCAAAAGCAACCTTGGGAAGGAGTCTATAATTTTTCCAGGGGCCTGTAGCTTTTTCTCATAGAGAATCTGGCAAGGCTGTATGACTCTTAACTCAGACTAAAAGCATATTTCTCCTAGCATTTATAAATTTGGGATAGTTGCCCAATTCTCATCTTTGATTCATAACTGGTAGCTTAGATGGAATAGCTCATTGTTTGTTGTGGCAGAGGTTGTAGGCAGTGTGAGGTGAGGTGGTATTTTGTTTTATTTTGTTTTTTTAGTTAATTTTTAATTAGAGAACTTGTAGGTTTACATAAAAGTCTTGTGAAAAATAAAGCATTCCCTTATACTTCCCCCTATTATTAACACTTTGCATGAGTGTGTTACTTTTGTTGTATCTATAGTCCATTGTTTACATTACAGTGTATTTTCCAGTATACCACTATTATTACCACCCTGTATTAGTATCATATATTTGTTATAATTCATGAAAGAACATTCTTATACTTGTTCGATTAACTATAGTCCATCATCTATAATAAGGCTCACTGTTTTGTACAGTTCTGTTTTGCCTTTTAACTTTTATTATAGTAACATATATACATCCTATATAATTCTTTAATGATTGACTGCATTTCTATTGTCAAAAATCTTTCTGTCAGCCAAGGCATGGAGTAACTCATCCCCGTCAAGTAGTTCTGAGTAGGTTTAAGAGCCACTTGAACCTACCCCTCCCTCCAAAAAGAAAAAAAAAAAAATAGAAGGGAAGAAAAGAGTAAAACAGTTTCCCCAAATGCAATCAAGCACTTAAAAGTTTTGCTCTTGGAACGTGTAGTAGTGTAATAAAGAAGCCTATTTTCTACTTCCATCCCTTGACAAAACATACCGAAAAGAGTGATTTAAATCCTTGGCTCTGATGAAGTTGACTCTTTCCATGTCTCTTTTTTTCAGAATTGCTGGCAGAGTGTCTTAAGTTATTGCACGCCGATATAGAAGGCAGTGAGTCATTGTGACATGTGGAGTGCCTTTCTTCAAGAAAGCAGCCAAACCAGATGTGTTGCCAAGCATCGCAGGTGCTCCACCTGTGCACAGAACACCAAGATTTGTCTTCCAGTGGAAGCTTTCCCTGGCAAAGAAACTTTTCACCATTTTGGAGACATTGACATCTTTTCCAGGTTCCAAAATGGGCTCATAAAATAGAAATTCTTTGATAGCAGCAGTGCACACTCAATAGAAGAAAACTAGGAGCTGGCTTCACTGAGGGACATCTGTCCAGTTGTATTCAGAATGTAAATAACATAGCTGCCAGTTCCTTCAAAACTTGCTTTAAAATATCAGAAAACACATCAGTATTTCTGCACCAGATAGCATTTGTTTTAAAAGGTAATTTTCTTTGACAGCTCAAAGATACAAACCAGCTAGACATGGCTCTGCAAAAGTCTCTCCAATCTGATAACTTATTTTGTTTGGGGATGAAATAAGCAAACTCATATGATGCTCTAATAATTGACTTCTCTGCTGGAGGATTCTAAGTTCTGGGAAATATCAAGCCTTAAAAAATAAGAGGGTTTTTTTTCTCTCACAAAATTTATCTATATCATCTGAGAGGTTTTCAATATGGTCAGGTATAGGATTCTACTCGATTAAACCCAATACTGGCTTTTTTGCCCCATGATTTTTCTGAGATATGAGATGAAAGTAAGATCAAAGTTCCGTAAGTTCTATGGAACAAAGAACCATAAATTCTTTTGCACTTTATTTTTCCTTAATTTATATTTGCTGAGTTGAGCTCGACCTGATGTCCACAATCATAATGGAAGAATAAGTTTATATATATATATATATACAAATTTATAATTACAATATAACAAAGATTAGCTAATTCATTCAAAAATAATCACTGTGTGCATACTAAGAGCCAGGCACTGCTGTGGGCATTGGATACTGAACAAAAGAGACAAAATCCCCTTCCATCATGGAGCTTACTTAGTAATGGATCACCATTGTGTGCTATGTGTACACACACTCAAACACACACAGATGCCATCCACTTAATAATTATTTTCAGTGAAATAAAGTATTAATAACAAAATTAATGATATAATTTTTATTATTTTCAAAGTTATAGCAAGGAAATTGAAGAAAAGAATCTCCTGGTGTTTTTGTTAATTTGTTTAATTATTTTTGTAGCTGGTCCATATCTCCCAGAAACTCCTCATGGACTTCTGGAGCCTCACAGACCTAGTTCAAAAAATATAAGCTCAAAAGGAAAACAATATTAATTGTTGGGAAGTAAAGAGTTACCATATGTTTAAAGTAGGAAGAGAAAAACTGGTTGGTTATTTGAAAAGATTGAATGTCAAAGTTTTCTGAACCTTGCCTCAGTAGCATATGCTTATTTATATAATTTGTATCATAGTGTCTCTTAAGTTGCATAATAACTTCTTTTGAATTTTTTGAGTATATGGAAAATTCCTGACAGCAAAATCTTCTTGTTACTCCACGTGATATCAGGTTAGTTAACATCACAAAATTACTTGTCTTTGAAAAGGTTTGTAAGCTACTGAAATAGCTTCATTTGAACAGTTTTCCTTCAGAACTGACCTGAGTTTTACCTCTCTTTGTAACTTTGACAATTTGTATGAGTTAAATTATTCTGTTAGCATTCTTAAAATTGTGGAATCTCTTTTGTACAATTAAGTACAATCAAGCTTCTAGGACAGGTCTCCAATTAAGAAATAGGAAGATGTAAAACAGGTAGTTGTTAAAAACATCTGTACTTTTGTCTGCCAGGTGCGGCAATTCACCAAATGTGTGCCACTCCCCCACCAATATATTGCAGCAATTTCCTTGCCCCAGTACTAAGCCAGGTGTTTCCAAGGGAAGCTGCCATCTTCTTACAGATTCTGATACCCTGTTTAGGATGATGATGATTATTGAAGTGAGCGTCTGGCTTAGAGAGGACCAATAAGAATCGTTTCCTGGGATTCATGAACTTGGTTCAATATGGAGGGACCCTCACTTCCTTCTTGCTTGAATCGGGGAATTTGAGCATGGAGACTGCCAGTAGCTTTGAACTAGCTATTATAAGAAAAATCAGCAGCAAGGGATAAGCAGTTAAGAGTGGAATACTTGTCCCTGAGTTCTCACTACAACTCTGTCTTTACCTTGGTTATATGAGCCAATAAATTACTCTTGTTCACTAGTGGTAGTTCAAGGTGTGCTATGTCACTTGCAGCAAAAGTGGTCCTAATCATAAAATTGCTCACTGATTTTCAGTTTGTAAAGTTGGTTAGTTATATGATCACTTAGAGATTAATTATATCAATGAAATAAGTCTATTTTATCATTTATATGATATTTTATCTCTTTTAGATGGTAAATCCATTAGGATATTAAATGCCATTATCTTTTAAAATGTCATTTTAAATTATTTATAATAGGGAAGCGGGAGTGGCTCAGTCGATGGAGCCCCCGTTTACCATATGGGAGGCCCCGAGTTCGCTTCCCGGGGCCTCCTTGTGAGGGCCGGCCA
>JAQZBX010001204.1:0-77862 GCA_029593785.1 Cabassous unicinctus | reverse complement strand
ACTTTGCTCTAGGTACCACTTTTCTGATGTACAGCATGGAAAACCAAAAAGGATGGACTAAAAGGCAAAAAAAAAAAAATTACTTATCTGGTCACAATGGGGTTTGCTTTTGATAGAAAATTAGCCCTGGAAATAAAGTGTAACATAAAGAGCAAGACAAGCCAGGACAGAATTTTGCACATTCCAGTGAAAGTTTTTAGGCAGTCCTGTCCATGGATCTCCCCCTTAAAGGAAATGACCCCGGTGAGACTTACCTGCTGAAGGCAACTAATCCACAATGAGCAATTTATCCTTCCCTTAGGGGTAAGCTATAATGTCAGTCACATGTTTTGGGAAGATGAGGAAATTAGGGACTAGCTTAGACCTGCCTAGAGACAGAATTGAAATATAAGCTGAAAATATTAAGTTGATTTACAATAAAAAGGGTGTTCCAATTAGGTTACTAAATGTTTCTGACAAGCAACTGATTCTAATAAGGGAACAACAGCAGCCTAGCATAGAAAGGAATTTAACAAATTTTGGCACTTTAATGCGCCCTAAGGAGATGGGCAGTGAAGACTTCTAAAGGCTTTAGGAGCCTCAGCTTCTAAAGATGAGGCTGATTTGGTTCCAATGTACTGTGGAATAGAAAAAGAAGAATGATGTGGAATGTTAAAAATGAATGATAAGAAAATTATAATGATCACTGAATAGAACACATATCGTCCCCATTCTCCCAATCATTTTCCTCTTACCACAAATGTGTGTGTGGGCATGTATAAATGCCCCCTCCCCAACCCATACACAGACTGTCATAAATTTTTATTATGAGTAGTGCTGAGATTTTTGGAAAGATGCCTAAAGACATAAAAACAAAACAAAACAAAAACACCTTCTTGTTGTTAAATCCAAAGGACCAACACTTCCACGTAATATGTGTATGTGGAGTTAACAAGAATTGAAAGGAACTATCTTATAACATAATTTTGTAGGTATGTATATAAGGGAGGTATATATGTACCTTGGAAATTTAACATGCTGTTATATAGCTACAGCAATCAGATTATATGAAGAGTATTGTCAGATGACTAGAAATGGCATTTTTAAATTAGACAATCATTAAAAGTTTTGGTTTATTTGTTTTTAGCAAAGCATGAGATAATATTTAAAATCAGTGTGTCTACATCAAATAGATGACAGAAAGACATTCCAGCAATGTTTTGAGACTGTAGAGTTATAAACCACAAATGATTCAACAAATAATGTTCATGATGGTGACCTTTATCTCAACTATTTTCTTTTTGGCTATTTGGTGTAAATAAATACTCTTCTAAGTGAGCAGTAATCTCTTATAAAACAAGTTATAGCAGTCAGAGGGAAAAAAGGGGGCAGTAAAGTTACTTTATGAGTGTGAAACCACTAAAACTTTGGGAAAATTAGATCTTCATTCTAATTGGGTCATTTAGTCTTTTTACCATCATCAAAGAGTTGGCAGTTTCATGATAACAAAAGACAGACCAACCCAAAGGATATATAGATATAAACACAGACGTAGATATACATATAGATACTTATGCTATAGCTATTAAATATATATAATGCTCATATCAAGTTTAATTATTTAGGAGAGCCAGAAGATATTCACTACAATATCTTAAACATAAGGGAAATGTATTTGAAATATGCCTCCACATTTGACCAAGTGGTTTTATCTTCTATGTTAATTTGATAAATTAAAATGTTTACACATAAAGGTGCTAATTCTTTTATATTCTTTTATTCAACCCTGGACTTAACCTAGTTTATTGACTAAAATCTCCTTGAAAACTTTATGGGTTTCCTATGTATTAAATTATAGATAAATATATTGGAGAAAATCCATACTCATAAATCACTTCAATACAGACCTCTCTCTTCTTTGGGCTCTGAGCCTGGATAATGTGGGACAATATTCATAAGCTTCTTAGAAGACCTTCTGTCTAGATGAGAGGATCTGTGAGGCTCTACCTTAAGTTATTCTGAAATCTTTACAAAAGAACTTATAGCTACAACTTTGATTTTTGACCCTAAGGCCAAGTTTTAGTGGCTGCTTGGATTTCTTCTTTTCCTTGAAGCCATTCAGGAATGTTCCTGGGCACTCTATAATCCCATTAAATTCTGATTAAAAGCTAATCAGCTCTTTCTTTAGCTTATCTTTTTCTTACAATGCTTTATTCACACCTAAAGAAAAAAGCCAACTGGCATCTTCAAAATTTCTTCAGGGAGTTCCCTTAGCCAAATCCACGAGTTTAGATGGTACTTTCCCTGCATTCTGAGTTACTGCAGGAGACAGTTTCTCTAGTTTTTCTGCCCTACCTAGCACCGATTGCCCTTTTTCCAGCCCCTCAAACAGTTTCCTTCCTATGTTTCCAGACCCCACCAAACAGTCTCCTTGCTGGCTTTTTTCCCCCCCTTTCCTTAACTTTTGTAGACCTTGCTTCGCCCCCTTTCACACTAGACTTTACTGCTTCAGATCACCTTTATTTTCTATGTAGATAGATCTATTCTCCATGGAGACCTTCAAAAATTGCCAATGCTGACTATTTCAAGTCGTCCTGGAGGGGTATTGGGAAAAGTTTTAAATTAGCAATAATCTCGCCTTGTATGGATCTCATTGGCTATGATACTGCCACTGCGCAAAGCTAGCTCCTTGCTGGCTTTCCAGTCTTCTCCTGCTCTCCACTCCCAAAGTCAATTGCACATGTTCTAGGTTTTACTATGGGGGCACATCAACTCTATGTACCAATTTCTGCTTTAGTTATTTATTGATGGATACAAAAACCCCCAAAATGAGTGGCTTAATACAATAACTATCATATTTGATAGTGATTTTGTGGGTCAACCATTTGAAAAAGTCTTGGCAGGGATGGTTTGGCTCCATTCCACCATGCCTGAGGCTTCAGTGAGGATGGCTGGAGCATCTGGAGGCATCTGAGATGGCCAGGACTGTCTCTTCCTTCAGTGCCACCTGAGACAGTTCTACTGAGACGGGAGAATCCAACAAGGCCCCGGTCACTGTTGGCTACTTGCCTTGGTTCTTTATGTGGATTCTTTCTCTTTTTGATCTTTCATCAATCAGTAGTCTAGCCTGAGATTTTCTATGTGGTGGCTGAACTTCCAAGAAAAGGAAAATGGAAGCAGGTTTTAAAGATTAGTTCCCAAAGTCACAAAGCATCTCTTCTGGTGCATTCTATTGATGAAAATAATCTACAAATTTAACCCAGATTCAAGAGAAAGGGATAGAAGCTCCAGCTCTGGATGGGTAAAGGGGCAAGCATGTTCAGTGAAGGAAGGATAGTTGTTGGCCTTTATAGACAATCTACTGCACATGGTCCTTTAGACAAATTTTAGCATAGAAAATTTTTCCATCACTAACCATTATACATATGAACATACAACACACATATGTTATATGTATACACATATAGACAAGAAACATGTATTTAACATATATGCATATACACATAATATACATATTATTCACAAATTACTATGCAGTATGTTGGAGGTTCAGGGGTGATAGACATAAATATATGCATACGTATCACATGTGTGTATGTATTTTGATGCTCTGAAGTTATGAGAATATAGAGCCATCTCTAGAGCAGTTTAGTCCAGCTGAGCCCTTTATCAGTGAGGACAGGGCAGTGTTGGGGATAATAATATTAATGACGTTCAGAGCCCCATGTTCAGCGGTGATTTGTGAAGTCTTTCCACTAGGAACAGTTGTTTGGAAATGTGCTAGGCCATTGGGCTATGAGCTGCTCCCAGGTTCAAAGTGGTCAAAGGCTATAAGTCGCATAAGAGAGTCAGCACACATCTCTACTAGATGTGTCTGTACTAGAGTCAGCACACATCTCTACCTTCTTTTGACACAAATTAGCTTGCTGAAGCTGTTGTAACACTATAATAATTGCTTTAAAAAATCATGACATCTGAACATAGATCAAATATTTCCAATGAAAATTTAGCATCTACCTTGAGTTATGCTACATGTGTAAAACACCAGATTTCAAAGACTTAGTATGAAAACAAGAATGAAAAGTATCTCACTGATGATTTTGTAATGACAACATGTTGATTGATAATATTTTAGACAAATTGGGTACAATAAAATATGTATTAAAATTAATTTACCCAATGGTTCTTTAGATATGATACCAAAACCACATTGTGAAAAAAGAAAAAAATAGGTAAATGGAACTTCATCAAAAGCAAAAACTTTAGTGCTTCAAAGAACACCATCAAGAAAATAAGACAACCCACAGAGTGGGACAACATATTTGCAAACTGAATATCTGATATATAATTTTGTCCTGAATATGTAAAATATTTTTATAACTCATTAATAAAAAACACATATAATCCAATTTAAAAATGGGCAAAGGCTCTAAATAGACATTTCTCCAAAGGAGATGTACAAATGTAATAAGCATGTAAAAAGATGCTCAACAGCATTAGTCATTAGGGAAATGCAAATCAAAACCCCAATGAGATACCATTTCACACCCACTAAGATGGCTAGAATCAAAAACTTAGATGATAAGTGTTGCCAAGGATATGGAGAAGTTGGAACATTTATACATTGCTTGTGAGAAAGTAAATGGTGCAGCTGCTTTAGAAAACAATTTGGCCATTCCTTAAATTGTTAAACATACAATTATCATATGACTCAACAATTCCATCCTGGTTATATATCTAAGAGAAATGAAAACATATGTCCATGCAATAACTTGTACATGAATGTTTATGTCAACATTATTTGTAATAGCCAAAAAGTGGAAACAACCCAAATATACGTGAATTGATTAATGGATAAATAAAATATGGTATATCCATACAATGGACTATAATCCAGCCATAAAAAGGATCAGAAGTACTGATACATGCTACAACATAGATGAACCTTGAAAAAACATCATGCTAACTGAAAGAAGCTAGACATAACAGACCACAAATTGTCTATGTAAAGTGTTCAAGATAGACAAATCCATAAAGACAAAAAGTAGATTGTGTCAGAGACTGGGGAGAAGATGAGGAATTGTGCAGTTCTAAAGAGTAAATTTTATGGCATGTGAATTACACCTTAATAAAGATGTTATCAAAAATTAATTTTACCAGTTTTTTATATAACTTTTTTATTGTGGCTATAGAAATTTGAAATTATATATGTGGACTGCTATGGTAGTTTGGAGCTATGTAGCCCAGAAAAACATATTCTTAAACTTAATTCATTCCTATGGGTGGGAATCCATTGTAAGTAGGATCTTTTGATGAAGTTACTTCAGTTCAGGTGTGGCCCAATTCAATCAGGATGGTTCCTAATCCTATTATCAGAATCCTTTGTAAGTGGAATGAAATTCAGGTGGATAGAGAGAAAGCCAGGGGAAGTAAGAAGCTGAAGGTCAATGGAATGCAGAAGAGAAGGGAAAGGCCAGGAACGGCCGCCATGTGCATTGCTATATGACAGAGGAGCCCAGGACCAAGGATCACTGGCAGCCAGCCCCAGAAGACCACAGTCTTTGTAGAGAAAGCATTGCTTTGATGATGACTTGATTTGAACTTTTTCCCAGCCTCAAAACCATGAGCCAATAAATCCCCATTCAAACCAACCCAATGCATGATATTTGCATTTATTTCTATTGCAGAGTGTGTTTTAAATGATCGAAAGGCAAGCATTGATAAAGGGGACTGGGAGAATATATTAATTTAGTAGTGAGGGTATAGTTAGAGTAGAGAACAGCTCTTTAAGGAGGAGCATATATTTGTAATATTAAAGATACTGCATGGCTGAAGCAAAAGATTCTGTTTAGAAGAGGATTTACAGGAGATCAAACTTGTTTTAGAGAGTGTTCCAATGTAATGGAGTGATGAAATCCACAAATTAGAGGTTGGGCTTTTGAGTCATCAGTATTTTATATCTTTCTTTCTTTCCTGTTTTACTGGTAGCTGCAGTAAATATTTCCATTCAGAAAACATTTCTTCAGTTAATTATTTTATATGAACATTGGGGCAGGTCTTAGAGTATGGTGATAGGATTTCCAATATTTAGATGTCTCAGACAGCTCCAAAGAGTATCTCCAAAACAAAATATTAAGAGAAGCACTTGTTACAAAAAAACAGTTCTTAAAACCAAAGTAAACCTTAGTATCTATTTTGTTTATATATTAAAGGGATTTTGGCTTCAATGGTTGTTTTAGTCTGAACTATGAATCCTAGAAAAACATGTTCTTAATCTTAATCCATTCCAGTGGTTGTGAACCCATTGTAAATAGGACCTTATGAAGATGTTACCTTTAGTTAAAATATGGCCACATGGATCAGATGGGTCTTAATTCTATTACTGGATGCCTTATAGAGAAGGCCCCAGAGAAAATGTCACCAGGGAGGAGTAGAAGCTGGATGTCAACAGAACCTGGAAGAGAAAGGAGAAGCTATCACCATGTTCATTGACACGTAACAGAAAAGCCAAGGGCCCAAGGATTGCTGGGCAGCCACCCCCAACACCACTGGGAGAGAGCATTGCTTTCCTGATGCCTTGATTTTGAACTTCCCTAGCCTCAAACCCATAAGCCAATAAATTCCTGTTAAGTCAATCCATTTTATGTTATTTGTTTTATCAGCTGGGAAACTAAGGCAAAGGTTAATTGCATTTTCATCATCTTTGGCTTATACATTATTTTAAAAAAATACATTGTAATAACTCTGAATATCAAGTGCCCAGCATGAAAGTGCAATTTTGAAATAGATGCCCCATACAATTTGAGCAATCTATCAATTTTAGGTAATTGATGCAAAAAAGCATTGTTAAACACTTGTTATAATGGAGTTTTTTTTTTTTAAAGCAACATTTTGTTTGAGATCACATTACCATCTTTAAGATTGAGATGGAATAAAAAAATCACTTTGCCTCTATCTAGTGAATTCAAAAGGAAAAAGGTGTTTTAGAGTCTGTAGTGGGAAGAAGGACGTAAATGAGTTCAATTCTTTTTAGCTTTTTTTTTTTTCTATTCTGTGCTTTGAAACATTTCCCCCATGTCTTTTTTTAAAAATTAATTTACTTATTTACTTTTATCCATTTTTATCCCCTCCCCCCTCATTTTTTTGCTGTTTTGTGTCCATCCACTAGACAATTCTCTGTGTCTGTTTCCTGCCTCCCTTCTCATTCTTCTCCTCCTGTCTTCACCGAGATTCGATCCTGGGAACCTCCTATGTGGGAGAGAGGCATCCTACCACCTGCGCCACCTCAGTTCCTGGTTTTTCGGTGCATCTCGTCTTGGCTCTCCCTTGTGTCACTCTCCTGTCATGTCATCATCTTGCTGTGTGGCTTGGCGGAGCCTGGCGGTGCACCTGCGCACAGGGCCTGACGATGCACCCATGCACCGGGCCTGGGGAGCTCACCCACTTGTGGGGCCTGGTGGTGCATCCATGCGCAGAGCCTGGTGGCACACTCACACTTGGAGCCCAGCAGCCTGCACGCCCTCAATACCTTTCTTTTTTTTAACAATTTTTACCGAGAGGTCCCAAGGACTGAACCGAGGTCCCTCCACATGGGAGACGGATGCCCAACCATTCGAGCCACATCCGCCCCCTCCTCCATGTCTTTTGATTAATGGACAGTCCGGAAATTTTAGTTGAGCCATGAGAAGGGGTAAGGATCTTAGGGTTTTAAAGACCCTTGTCAATTGAACGACCATTGATCCTTTATTTACCTTCATCCTGTTTCTGCTTATGTTAAAAATAAGGGTAAGAATTGTTGTAATTTTCCAGAGTTTAGTCAGAGATATCATATTTTTGGCTTTTAAAAAAATGTAGTCAATGGAAAATGACTTGCAGAGAAGTTTGAATTGTTTCATTCACAGGCATCCTCATGTCTCCACTTCACTGTCATCCTTCCCCAGGTGCTCTGACATAGTGCACTCTTGATGAAGTAACAATATTTAAAGAGATCCACAAACCTTTGTACTTGTAATGCTTTGCTCAAGTCTGGATTTGCCCATTGCACAAAACAGTTCTCTAAGCCACCTGAGAAAAGCTTCTTTTAAAGAATTATGGAAACTACAGTAATTATTGAAGTTCAAGTGTATGCATCTTTTAAAAAGAACCTATACAATTTCCTCTTTTTTAACTTGGTTTTGAAGCAGGAGTAGCACTAGTACATGTAAAAGAACATTCATATACAGTAACTAAAAAGAGTATGTTTGAAAGTGAAATTAAATGATAAAGTTAAATGAAGTATTCCACAAATTTGAAACATCTAATAAAGTGATCTGCTTTATGAAATAGTATACAGAAAATGCCATAACAATGGCAACGCTAATATGAAATAGTTTTCATGTTGTGTATTTCATGGTACATTAATTGTTTGAATGTTGGTAATCCAAAATACCGTATGAGGTAATGTTACTAAGCTGAGTTTTTGTTTGAACCAATTCTTAATTTTAATTGGAGAAATGAGAACTGATTTCATTGACTATAATGATGGCAATAACTTATAGTTGAATATTTATTGCGTTTAATATGTGCATAACCATTCTAATTGGTCCATTTTCATAATTTTCAAATCAATTGCTTATATTCATACTTAGGCTATAAAGATTTTTAGATAATACTATGTATGCTAATTCACCCCTTGTGAATTGAGATCATTGCCATAGTTAATCAATCAAGTAGAGAAACATCTAAAACTTAAAAATATGCTAAGCTGTGAGAAAACATCCCAGCTGTATGTTATCAAGATTCATCAAAACGCCTTCTACAATCCCATTTAAGTCTAATGTCTTCTATCAGAACCTATATTACAACTCATTCCAGGAATCACCAGATCACCTCCTTCACCATAATTCACCTCCAACCAAGGGGCAAAAGTGCAGAATGGACACTTGGATCTATCTCTGGTCTCTAGGTCTCTTTCTAAAATCTGAAGGCTCAAAAAGTGCTGTAATAAGCACGTGTCACGGTGGAAGACAGTGGTAATTTTTGGCCATATATCCTATTTCTGGAATAATAAACATTCTGATTAGATCAGTTTTCCTCTTTCCTCCTTGACATTACTTTCCCATTGGTAATACATAACTTTGTGCTCAATGTTCCTCCAGATATACAAGGAAAGCCAGGGTGTGGCTTATTGAAAGAGCATTTGTTTGGGGAACAAGAGACAATTTTATTATTATGACACACTTTTCTCTTTTGGATTTTTAACAAATCTGTTTGATGTTTATGTTATTTTCTTCTATGCATATTGCCTGTAGAAAAGTTTGCCACATCAGAAAACTAGAGAGTAAAAGAATATCAAATTCGTAAATTTTGAGTTTCAGAATAAAGACACAGTGATAAAATGAAAAGATTTGGAAGAGTAGTTTTCCTTCTTTCAGACTGTTAAAGAGTCTCCAGATAGGGAAGAAGGGAGAGAAATCCAGAGGAAAAGATAGCTTAGGTGTTTTTTTGTTTGTTTGTTTTTTTCCTTGATGAAGCACTCATCAAAATAAAATGAATATTATTAATTGTATTACATCTCGACCATTGAGTACACATCTTTTACTATTTTGTATTAGTTTCAAAGCACAGAAATGAAACATATGCTTAAAGCACTTCTGTTGCATGTGATGGCTTCCTCAAGGGAGATTAACTCTCAGCTTTCCATTCTCTACCTTCCTTCTATTTTTTGGTGACCTATACTCTAATTATTAACTCCATGAGTT
Source organism: Cabassous unicinctus (assembly GCA_029593785.1). NCBI lineage: Eukaryota > Metazoa > Chordata > Mammalia > Cingulata > Chlamyphoridae > Cabassous > Cabassous unicinctus. Next base: position 68,143 of record JAQZBX010001204.1, on the reverse strand, counting down.
TACACGATATATTTAGTACATAATAGCGCAATCATACAGTATTTGTCCTTTTGTGTCTGACTTGCTTCACTCAAAATAATATCCTCCAGGTTCATCCATGTTGTCATATGCTTCATGACTTCATTTCTTTTTACTGCTGCATAATATTCCACATGTGTATATACCACAATTTCTTTATCCATTCGTCAGGTAATGGACACCTGGGTTGTTTCCAACTTTTGACAATCATGAATAACACCAGGTGCCTGGTTTTTGAGAGGGGATTTTGTGCCCATTCCTCTTCCCATAGCCAAGCCCATGTTGAATGTAAGAATTGATAATAGAATCCCATGGAAGGTTTGAGTATCAGAGAGCAGATACAATCTTTTTACTTTTTTTTGAATAGGGTCCAGGAGATCAAGAAGACCCCAGAATGAAACAGAAATTTCTTCATGTGTTATAGGTGGAGTGATCTGAAATAGCCTCATAAAGTTCTGATGAGCTCCTAGAGTGAGAGGGCAGAAGATTTAGTGCTCACATGTCTGAGAATAGCATGGATGTAGGAAAAGTCCTTCAACAGCCCTACTAAATTTCCCATTGCCCCAAAGTGGCATGGAATTTCACTAAGTCTAGGGTTGCTGTGAGAGCCTCAGTCAGCCTGAAGAGAGCACAGTTTGCTTCTCCAAGCGATTGTTGACTATTTTAGTGGAGGCGATAAGACTAGATGAGTATACAATGACTGATGCCTCATCCCTGACCCCATGATTTGAACATACACATTACCAAAAATATAAATATAACTCCAAGTAATTGAGGGGAAGAGTTTGAATCGAATGAGATTAATTTTCACCAATATTTTGAATGGTGACCTTGAAATGTACATTATGCTGAGATGTAGAAACATAAAATTATCCTTTTGCACATCTAAGTTTGTAGGTTGTAATTCATATCTTCTATATTATGAGGTACTCATGTGACCTTAGGCAATATTGCACATGATTTATCTGGGCCATTTTCCTTATGTGTAAGAGAATCAGGTTGGACTAGCAGTTCTAAATTCATTCGATTTTAATTGCCATTCAGCTGACAATTAGTAGTTGAGATGGCTGAGGAATAAAATATTACCAAGCAAGTGAAGAAAAAACAACAATCAGAATCAAAGTGATCCGTTTAAGCCAAGTATGCCTCAGGCAATGGTAAAAAACAGGCAAAAATAACCATTATTCCAATGATGTTTTCCCTAATTGTGAGCACACTCTGGGGTTTCCTGGAACATTTGTCCAATAGTCTGCTATTCCCCTGACACACATCTACTGAAACACCAAAACCACCTTTGGCACATCATTCTATGGCTCCTATTATGTTATTATATCCATATTTCAAACTTTGGCCCCAAATCCTAATTATAAATACTCTTAGTCAAAGTTTGGCACCAAATTCTAATTACAACTACTTCAAATCTATTCTCACTTCACACAATTAGGTAGAATTCCAGAATCTCTTTTTGGAGTTCTGATTAGGAGTGATTCTCTGAACTCCAGTCTAATTCTTTCTATCATGGAGACTTGCCGCTTTTAATCATTATCTTTTGGAAACATTTACCTATTTTCTTCTAATTTAATATCTCATTTGGCACCTTTAGCCGAGAGTACTGAGATACCCACTCTTCTTTTGGGTCCTGTGTTCTGTGGCTGCTTCTATTGCCATTTCTTCTTGCCACAAATCTCAAAACTCTTCTCACTTTGAATGGATACCTGTGTGATCCACCACCAACTAGCATCCTCACCCAGCTGCCCCTTTCTGCACTTTTTCCTTCCTCTGTATGCTTGCCCTCTATGAAAACTCTGCTAAGCAGACACTGTTTTTGTCTACCTAGAAGCCATTCCCTCTTTTTTCTTGCTAACAGAAACTTGATTTTGTTCAAGTATCAGGTGGCCATATATTTTAGTGCAGGTTGGACATCAACTCAGAAGGTCAATTTCAATAAGCTAAGACAGTGGCTCTCACAGTGTGGTCTCCAGCGAGTAGCCCTGGCATCACATGATGTTAAGTCTTGAGTCTCACTCCAAATCTACTGATTCAGAAACTCCTGGAGTGGGGTCCAGCAGTGTGTGTTTTAACAAGACCTCCAGGCCATTGTGATGCATGCTTACATTTGAGAACCACTGGTCTAGAACAATCATAGCAATTCCATTCTCCATGCCAATGGTTGGCTTAGAATGGGCGTGTGATTCAATTCTCAATTCTGGCCAATAAAATATGGGTAGGGGGTGGTTGGATCTGGAAGGCTTCCCTGTAAGATTCTTCACTCTTACAAAGGGAATCCTGGAAGGACTATGCCCTCTTCCTCCCTTCTGGAATTTGAAATTGTTGTTCACCATATGAATTGCTGCAGCAATTTTGTGAGGTTGTAGGGGACAAGCTTGAAGATAAAGATTAACAAACTGAGGAGGACAGTTCAAGCAGATGGAAGAATTTTGCTCTTGTTTCACACGCTGACACCAGCTTAATTGACTCTGCTATTCTCTGGATGTCTTGTGTCAGATAATCCATTTCCCTTATTGTTTAATACAGTGGACTCAGGTTTTTTGTTAATTATGGCCAAAATCATGATAACTGCTATACAGTGTCAGGGGAAGGACTCATGAGGCCCTTTGGTCATCCGTGTGGTTTTAGGCCAATTCTTGCCTCTTCCAAGAACATTTGTTATTTTAGGTCTTCTCTATTAGTGAAGGAAACACATATGTCCTATTATAAGAATCTGAAGCATCAGAATATGATTGGGGGTGGGGGAATTATATCTTGGTGATTATGTGTGCATGTGTGTGCATAAGGTGATATAAATGACCATATATGATGTTAGCTTGCCAGGGCTGCTCTAACAAATACCATAGACTGGCTGACTTTACCAAAAGGAATTTATTGTCTCATAGTTTTGGAGGCTTGATGTCCAAAATCAAGGTGTCGGTAAGCTCATGGTTTCTCTGAAGTCTGTAGCGTGCTGGTGGTGGCATTTTTGGCCTTTGTCACCATGGCCATGGCCATCTCTCTCTCTGTCTGCATCCTACTGTGTCCAAATTTCTTCTGCTTACAAGGACTCAAGTCATATTGAATTAAGGCCCACCCTGATTCAGTTTGGCCTCACCTCATCTAATAAGATCTTCGAAGATCCTATTTACACATGAGTTCACATCCACAGGACTGGAGGGTTAGGTCTTAAACATATATTTGTGGGGTACATGATTCACTTCATAGCCTATATATTATATGTATATCTATCTATCTATCTATCTATCTATCTATCTATTTATCTATCTATCTATCTTTCTATCTATCTATCTATCTATCATTCAGGCAATTCTAGTAGTATTATCTAGCTCTAGGCATTTTCAAAGATGAAGCCAACAAATAGAATTTTATATTGCTAATGTGCAATATTGCTTTTAATATTAATCATATTGAAAATAAGGAAGCAATTCCAGTTGTTTGAAAAATGATTTTGCCTATTATTTTGGCAGAAAGAGAATAGGCAAGAAGCATGTTGCAGATGAACATTCCCAACTTTCCAAGAAGAAAGCATTCGAAGAAGTATCTTCATATATCATGGGAGACAAACTGGGTGTCCCATTAGACTGATCCCAGGCAGTCTGAGAGTCAGGGGGACCACCCACTGATGAGAAGATAAACAAGACCCCCCACAGGAGTAAGAATGCATGAGCAAGACACCGGCTGGCAATTGGTGTGTTTCCCTCAGCCCCAGGCAGGGAGGAGTGAAAATGCTTGAAGTGCTTGACTCCCAGAAGCGGTCTGTGACAGCACAGCATGATTTACAAAATAATTAGGCATATGTTTTGACTGGTATTTTCAGATCTATGTCCGTCAACTGTCAATAATGGAACATCTTCTCATTAGTTTAATTAAAGAACAATCTAAATCTCTGCGAAGGGCATGGATATAGGTACAGCCCGAAGTTGTGCCTGTCCAACCCACTCTGGGTGTGGAGTACAGTTGATTTAGATGGAGTAGTACTGACGAAAGAGACGTGCTGACCAGCAGTTGCTTATAGCAGCCAATTGGCAATAGTCATCCCATTTTGGGAGAGTTTGTTTTGCAAGCACATCATCCCTTTCCCTAACTTCAGTCCAATCCTTCGATGATCTTAGGACTTAGTCCAAAGTGTCTAGGCTATATTTAGGAGAACTCCATAACCATGACTAAAGAAGCATGTGCATTGAGGGGATTTGCAGATGACCTAAAATAAAGACTTGTTTTCCCATGAACACTCTTATCCTCTGCTTTGCAGCAAAGTTGAAGGGGAGGCCAGTAACTCTTCTCTCTACCCTCTGCTTTCAAAACGGTGGCTATGTCCCCCAAGGAAGTAGGGGACAGCATACCAAGGGTCTGGGAAGTTTCAGGAATGGATGTGGCGAAGTTCCTGGAGCTTCCAATTCACTCCAAGTTTTGGCCCAAAGTATCTTTAAGATGAACACAGATAAGTTATAAAATAGAATGCCAAAGTGCACGATTTAAAAAAAAATCAAGTATGACAGTTCCAAGCTATTTCTTGGTTTCAGGTGGCTGAAGTTGTTTTATGTCACGGGATCAGAATTCCTTCTCTGCCATGAGCAGCAGGACACACTGAAGATACTGCTTGGGGGAGCTGCATTTGGTTAACTAAGCACAGCCCCAAGTGGGCTTGGATGGTTTAATGCTACAAAGCGGTAGGTATCTGGGTCTCCCTTATAATTTAAAGGTCTTTGTCCATTATGAACTTTTTGGTCTATACATTTTTGTGACTCTTTAATAATTTGTGCTCCACTATCTTTTTATAATAGATTCCCTGGATTTCTCTACACTATTTCCTGTAATTGTCTTCCTGCCTAGACCCATGACCACTTGTTGATCTCTTCCACCATGCTCCATAACTACCAGCACCATCCCTCAACTTTCCATCCCTCAGTTAACTATCATTTTTCATGTTTGTGACTCCAGCATTTTTTTTTTATTGGTCCTTTGGTCCTGCAGTGAGCTGGATTCTGTGTTATGCACTTAATGTCCTTTATTTCATTTAATCTCATAACCAATCTTTGAAGCAGGTATTGGAAAACTTGTCCCTGTGAAAGTAACTAGTAAGCTGTAGATGAATAATCTGAACCCAAATTTCCCAAAGCTGACCCCTATGCCTGACTGGGGTCAGTGTGGGGAAAGTAGAGGGGGAGGGTGGAATAGAAAACTGGTTAGTTTATTTACTGTGGTGAAGAAAAAAGAAACATTTCAAATTGATTGACATCCTATAAGTTCAAGAAACTAATTGAATTGACCACTTTAACAGGACGTCTGAAGTGCTAAGAAATTTGACCATTTGAAGTTGACTGATTTTTGCCATGAGGATAAAACCTAAAGATGCTTATGTACAGAGTACAAATATCAAGGGAAAGTTACAACCGGCTTCTTTTGTTCAGTGTAAAATTCCATTCCTAATGAGTTCATGGTAATTTCAGAATAAGTGACCTTGAACTAAGTCAACTGGATACAATGTCAGAGAAACCTAAATAATATGGATATCAGAATCTTTGAACAAATTACAGGTTTAGGCTTTCATTGCTCAATAATAATAGTGACAAGGGCATTGAGACATTTTCTAAGCAAATTAGGAAGACAATCTATCACTCAAATCATTTATTTTCTTAATATTCTAAATACTTTGAAAAATTCACATCTTAATTCTGACAGTTTAGATCCTGAAATGATATAGACTAACAGAGTAGGCACCAATATTGTCAAATCAATGCTTAATAAAATACTTCTTAAGCTTGGATTGGGTGCTATGCCCTGTAAGGGATCAAAAAAGTACAAGTCATTACTCCTATTTCTGAAGATTATGTAAAGTAGTTGCTGGTAGACATACATCTGTGGGTATCTAAGAGAGCAATTCTGGCTTAGAGATGCTCGAGTGGCCTTCCCAGAGCTTCAGTTGGAAGACAGAAGAAGGAAGCTCCAGTCTGTTTATAGCTATGGGACATACTCAGGTAGGATATTCATAATCAGAACTTCAGCTATACAGTATAATTAAGTGTGAAAAGGTACAATGTGGTCACTAAATATTGAAAGGATTTGAATATCATTACAAGGTCTATGGTGGTTGTGAATTTTGTAGGATGGTCAAACCTAACAAGAGTAAAATGCTTAACAATTTCTTGGAGACTTACAATGTAACAGGGACTCTTCTAAGTATATTTCATGTACTAACTCATTCTGTACTCACAAAATCCTTGACACACACGACAGTGAAAATTCTATTAACTTGCCTACAGTCGTAGTGATAATAACTCTGGATGATATGTCTTCACTCTCTATTCAGTTCTCATTTCTTTTTAAGCTGTGTGAAAATTCCTGAAGCCTGAAAAAATGTTTTTTTAATCTAAAAATCAACTATATATCTAGATATTTTTCATAGTTAGATAAGGGGTATGGTATAGATAAATTCCTTTTGATAGGCTCAGTCTTGGAAGTATATATATTTATATTATTTATGGTAAAAATTTTGAGATTGATGGAAAAATATTTATGAGTCACAGACTATGTTAAATTCTCTGCACCAAAATATTCCAGGACTCTTTGTAGTATATTTTAATAATAATAATAATCTGGACATTCTTCCTCCCCATGCTTTTTCTCCTAACATTACTAATGTTCCTGTAATTCTGAATTATGGAAATTAAAAAAAAATCCCTAATTGCTTTCCACTGGGGTTTCTCACTCTTCCCCTTCCCCACCCCACAGCAAGAGAATAATTCTGACTCTGGCTCCTTTATCTGACCCCAGTGATAAAGTCAACAGTGGAAAAAGTTTTTAAATATAATGCAATCCTGTTCTAATATGAGAGGGTCCATATGCTTTAAGAAGAAAGCTGACCTTAACACTAAACTTTGTATTGCTAAAGGAACAATTTTACAGTAGTATCATATTGAATAAACAGGCAATGAACCTAATTGAATTATAGTCATTATGGATTGAAAAAGGAACAGTGAGTAGCTTGTTTCACCAAATACTATGCAATTTACTCTGTGACTATTTAGCCTTGATGTATAGAAGCAGGTCAAGTGATAGGATTCGTTAGTAGCTTACAGCTTCCTCATTGAGGAAAGGGCGTGCTCTGAAATGAGGACTTATCCTGGATAAACAACTATGAAACCAGTCTCTGGTGACATAAAGTTAACTTTAACCAATATAAAATTACTTTTCTCAATAGCTACCCAATTTAATGTATGAAACATAAATTTCCTATAAACATTTCTTCTTATCAGGAATTCCATAGAATAGTAGAAATGTGTTTTACCACATGTTCCTTTAACTTGATAGATACACGCTAAGTGAAATGGGAAAAATTAATGAGACCCCTGAGTATGGAAGCAGAAATTTTACACATGACGTTTAGGAAACCCAAAAACGGAGAATGCTCCAAAAGAGATTGAAGTCAGAGAATTTTTCAGATTGAAAACTTAAATGAACCAAAGAAAACTTCAAGAACAGCTCCACAGCATCATTAAACAGCATCTAGTTTATATATTTTGTAAAAGAAGAATAACTGGTTATGTACATACCCAAACATCCAGGCAACACACAAAAATCCAATAATTTGTTTGTTGTCAACCAATCAACATACAAAAATCCAATGATTTGTTTGTTGTCAACCAATTCACACACAAAAATCCAATGATTTGTTTGTTGTCCTGTATAGTAAACCCAAAAACTATTTGATTTATTTAACTTATTACTTTTTGTCTTTATTTTTCTAGGTTGTGTTGTTAACAAATGGATAGTTTTCCTAAATAAGGCCAGTCAGCATTCAATGTACACTTAAAGTTCATTTGTAAGTCAGTGGGTACTGTGGGACCAAGAATACTTTCTCCCAGAGATGTTAAATGGTCACCAGTCACTTCATCTCCAGCGTGGTCCACCGCAGTTTATTTAGCACGTAATATACTGAAACAGAAGTGCAACTAATAGTAATCCCGAGTTTCATGAAAATCATTCATTTTGACCTGGCTTCAGCTGTGAATACCCATCTTAGTTTCCTTTGATTCCTTGCCAAGTATTTCTGCATTTAAACCCTGGATTCACCAGAACATTGATGCTCAAAAGAGCTGAAACTTTGGTCGGGAGGAGAGGCTGGGCATTTTGAAGTTTGAGAAATTCAATGTGGGGAAAGGACCAAAAGGGTGATCAGCGGCTCTCACAGTAAGGAGACTACCGTCCAGTGCCTGGCTGAGCCATATAGGGACCTGAGACAAAGGGAAAAATATGTCCCCTTTATACGCACTCTTCAAGATATTCTCTCATACTTTCAACCAAGTAGATACATTCAGACAAGCTCTGCAAGCAGAAATCACACCTAAATAGAAAGCTCTGCGTTGTGCAATCTCTTCCCTGGCCATTTGTCAAACCATTGTAATTCCCATTATAAACTCACCTATGGGATCACAACAGCCTTGGGAATTGGGAGCGGTAGGCTGAGTGCAAACAACAGCTCCTGTTTCGCAAAATTCAGGGTCATAAAACAAACTACCCCGTCTTTGTTTTTAAATTTGATATTTTGTTCATCATGGGTTTTTGCATTCATTTTGACTTTTTTTCAAAAACTTTTTTCATTCATTGTGATTTAAGAACATTTTATGGTTTAAAATATATTTAATATGTTTCATATTTAAATATGATCTTGATTACTGAGTTTTATTTTGTTTTTTTGTGCCCCCTGAAATTTTGTGCCCTGGGCGACTGCCTCACTCCTCTCACCTTAATGTTTGCCTTGTCCCTTTTACGCAGGGTGAGTCCTGGTCAGAGACAGTCTGCATTTGGAAATGTTCTGCGATCTTCAGAATCAACCAGGTTTATTTTGAAAGGAGGAGGTGGGGTAAGAGAGGAGGAGGAGTAGGCAGAGGAAGAGGAGGGGTGGAGGAGGGGGAAGAGGAGGGGGAAGAGGAGGAAGGAGGTAGGAGGGGAGAGAGGAGGAGAGGAGAAACTTTTAAAGGGGATACGGTACTATAAAATCCCCTGGAAGCAAGTGGCTTCATTTAGGAGTTCAGAGATGTAACAAATCCTCCCACACATCAGCAGGGTAGGATTTAAGTCAGTGCTTCAGAGGTGCCCTTAACACAACTCATTTCTAAAACAAAATTATGCTCTGAGAAAAGATAGTGCATGATGAAAAAAGCCTTGGCTATGCCTTTGACCGTGACCGCGGCATGAGCCCTTTAAATCTCTTGGGGAGAATTCAGAACAAGGATGTATTTGCCACATCCAATTGTGCCTGTACAAAAAAATAAGGGCGTAGACAGAAACAAGAAATGAAGATTTAAAAAAATGCTGTATTTGGGAAGCGAGTGTGGTTCAATGGATAGAGCTCCCGTTTACCATATGGGAGGCCCCGGGTTCGCTTCCCGGGGCCTCCTTGTGAGGGCAGGCTGGCCCGCGCGGCGCGGTGGGCTGATGCAGCAGGACCTCACAGCAAGGGGGAGATAAGCAGACACGGAAGAAACACACAGCGAATGGACACAGTAAAACACAAGCAGCAAAGGGGGGATAAATAAATTAAAAAACAAAAAATGCTGTATTCATAATCAGCCAAAGTGCTTATTAAGTTCTATTCGTGCGATGGAAGCTTATAAGAGTTTTAATAAATAAGTTATATCCAGTCTTTCCTGGTCAACCCCAAATCTTAGGGATGGGCGTCTATTTGACTAAATTTTAAGACCCCAGGGAAAGGCCTAGAAACAAACAAATCAACGAAAAGCTTAGGGTACATGGAGCGAAACAAATAAAAATAATATATAGAATGCACAACAGTATAGTACATATGATAGTATAGAATATATAGTATATGTACATATTTAATTTATTAGAGAAGTTGTGGGTTTACAGACCAATCATAAAATGATGCATCTCATAGACCATCCCACCACCAGCACCTGGCCTTGGTGTTGAATATTTGTTACAACTGATCATAGCACTGTTTTGTAATTTGTACTAATTTTTTGTTGTTGTTGTTTTTAAAAATATTTATTTCTTTATTTCTCTCCCCCACCTCCTTGTTGTTTTTGTGCTCGCTGTCTGCTCTCTGTGTGTTCTTTTGTGTCTGCTTGTCTTCTCTTTAGGCGGCACCGGAAACCAATCCTACGACCTTCTGGAGTGGAGAGAGGCTACTCAATCTTTTGCGCCACCTCAGCTCCCTGGTCTGCTGCATCTCTCATTGTCTCTCTTCTGTGTCTCCTTTTGTTGCATCATCTTGCTGCACCAACTCTCCATGCAGGCCAGTACTCCATGCGGGCAGCACTCCTGAGCAAGCCAGCACTCTGCATGGGCCAGCTCTCCACATGGGCCAGCTTGCTTTTCACCAGGAGGCCCCGGGAATCGAACCCGACACCTTCTATATGGTAGACAGGTGCCCAATCACTTGAGCCACATCTGCTTCCCACTAATTTTTTTTTATCGTTGGTTACTTTTGTTACAATTGATAAAAATTATTAAAATAGTATTATTAACTATCATTCATAGTTTACATTAGGTGTATTTTTCCATATACCACCCTATTATTAACACCTTGTTATAGTAGCATACATTTGTTATAATTCATGAAAGAACATTTTTATATTTGTAATAGGAGCTATAGTCTGTCATCTACACTAAGACTCACTGTGTTATACAGTCCTTTGTTTTGTTTTAAAATTTTTCTTCTAGTAACATATACAACCTAAAGTTTCCGCTTTAAACTACATTCACCTATGTAATTCAGTGCTGGTAATTAGACTCACAATAAAGTGCTACCATTACCACCATCCATTTCCAAACCTTTTCAGTCAACCTAAATGGAACTTCTGTACAAATTAAGCATCAACTCCCCATTCTCTAACCCCAATCTATTCCCTGGTAACCTGTATTCTAGATTCTAACTCTATGACTTTGCTTATTATAATTAATAAGATCGATGAGATCATATAATAATTGTCATTTTGTGTCAGGCTTATATCACTCAGCATAATGGCTTCAAGGTTATCCATGATGTCGCATGCATCAAGACTTCATTCCTTTTTATGGCTGAATAATATTCCATCATATGTCTGTATCACATTTTGTTTATCCATTCATCAGCTGATGGATACTGGGGTTGCTTCCGTCTTTGGCAATTGTGAATAATGCCTCTATGAACATTGGTGTGAAAATATCTGCTTGAATCCCTGCTTTCAACTCTTCTGGATATATATCTAGTAGCAGAATAGACAGGTCATATGGCAATTCTATACTTAGCTTCCTGAGGAACTGCCAAACTGTCTTCCACAAGTGTTGGAGAAGAACACACATTCAGTGCTGAAAAGCTTCCCACAGCAGTGAATGTGTGTTCTTCTCCAACACTTGTAATTTTCTGTTTTTGTTTTTTTTTAATAGTAGCCTTTCTCATGGGTGTGGAATGATATTTCACTGTGCTTCTGATTTGCATTTATCTAATAGCTGGTAATGGTGAGCATCTTTTTATGTGCTTTCCTGCCATTTGTATATCCTCTTTGGAGAATTGTCTATTCAAGCCTTTTACCCATTTTTAATTGGGTTGTTTGTCTTTTTATAGTGTGTAGGATTTCTTTATATATCTTGGATATTAAACCCTTATTGGATATGCGGTTTCCAAATATTTTCTCCCAATGAGTAGGTTGTCTTTTCAATTTCGTGACAAAGTCCTTTGAAGCACGAATGTTTTTAATTTTGAGGAGGTCTCATTTAACTAATTTTCCTTTTCTCTAAGAAACCACTACCTAACACAAGGTCCTGAAGATGCTTCCCTACATTTTCTGGAAGAAGTTTTTATAGTCCTGGTTTTTATATTTAAGTCTTTGATCTATTTTGATTGAATTTTTGTATATGGTATTAAATGGAGGTCCTTTTTAATTCTTTTGCTTGCGTATATCCAATTCTCCCAGCACCATTTGTTGAAGAGACTATTCTTCCTCAGTTGAGTGCACTTAGCTGTTTTGTCAAAAATCAGTTGACCATAGATGTGAGGGTCTATTTCTGAATTCTCAGTTTGATTCCTTATGTTAGTGTATCCATCCTTGTGTTGCTGGTATCACACTTGGTCTGATCACTATAGCTTTGTAACATGTTTTAAAGTCAGGAAGTGTGATTCCTCAAACTTTGTTCTTTTTCAAGATGTTTTTGGCTATTTGGGGCCCCTTATCCCTCCAAATAAATTTGATAAATGCCTTTCCCATTTTTGCAAAGTGGCCTGTTGGAGATTTGATTTGGATTGAGTTGAACCTGTAATTATTTGTGTAGAATTGACATCTTAATGATATTTAGTCTTCCAATCCATGATAATAGAATTCCCTTCCATTTATTTAGGTTTTCTTTTATTTCTTTTATCAATGCTTTGTAGTTTTCTGTGCACAAGTCCTCTATATTCAGTAAAATTTTTCCTAGATATTTGATTCATTTAGTTGCTATTGTAAATGGAATTTTTTTCTTGAGTTTCTCCTCAGCTTTCTCATTACTTGTATATAGAAACACAACTGATTTTTGCTGTGCTGATCTTGTACCCTGCCACTTTGCTGAATTTATTTATTAACATTGTTGTAGAATGTTCAGGACTTTCTATATATAGGATCATGTCATCTGCAAATAGTGAATGTTTTACTTCTTCCTTTCCAATCTGGATTCCTTCCCTCCCTCCCTCCCTCCCTCCCTCTCTCCCTCCCTCCCTTCCTTCCTTTTTTTTGCCTGGCTGCTTTGGCTAGAACTTCCAGTACAACGTTGAATAATAGTGATGACAGTGGGCATCCTTGTCTTGTTCCAGACCTCAGAAGGAAAGTTTTTTTTATCATTGACTATGATGTGAGCTATGGGTTTTTCATATATACCCTTTTTCATGTTAAGGAAATTGCCTTCTATTCCTATTTTTTAAAGTGTTTTTATCAAGAAATAATGCTGGTTTTTGTCAAATACCTTTTCTGCATCAATAAAGATGATCATGTGTTATTTTCCCTTCCTTCTGTTAATATGGTATATTAAATTAATTGATTTTTTTAAGTGTTGAACTACCCTTGCATACCTGGGATAAAACTCAGTTGAGGGAGCAGGTGTAGCTCAGTTGTTGAGTGCCTGCCTCCCATGTACAAGGTCCTGGGTTCAATCTCCAGTACCTCCTAAAAAACAAAAAACAAAAAAACCCAGTTGATCATGGTGTATAATTCTTTTAATGTGCTGTTGGATTTTATTTGCAAGTATTTTTTGAGTATTTTCGCATCTATATTCATTAGAAGAATTGGTCTTTAATTTTCTTTTCTTGTAGTATCATTATCTGGCTTTGATATTAGGGTGACATTGGCCTCATAGAACGAGTTAGGTAGTGTTTCCTCTTCTTCAATTTTTTTTTGGAAGAGTTTGAGCAGGATTGGTTTTAATTCTCCTTGGAATGATTGGTAGAATTCCAGATGTGAAGCCATCTGTTCCTGTCCTTTTCCTGTTGACAGGTTTTTCCTCCATCCTTTCACTTTCAACCTATTTGTGTCTTTGGTTCTAATTTGAGTTTCTTGTAAACAACGTTTAGTTGGATCATGCTTTTTTATCCATTCTGTCAACCTGTATCTTTTAATTTGGGATTTTAATCCATTAACATCCAGTATTATTACTGTAAAGGCAGTAATTACTCTAGCCATTTTGTCCTTTGTTTTTATATGTCATATATATTTTTTTGTCTCTCTTTTCTTTTACTGCAATCTCCTTTTCTGTATATTTGAACTTTTTTTGGATGTATCTAACTGATCACTTTCTCATTTTTTAATTTTTTTTTTGTGTGTGGTTACTCTAGGGTTTATATTTCAGAACCTACATCTCTAACCTACTATTTTGAGAAATTACCCACTTGACTTTAATACCATACCTGTTCTCTGCTTCCATATCCCTCTGTTTCCACTATTTATCTTCTTTTTTTCCTACTTTACTGCTTTATATTTTGCATGTCCATTATCAGGAAATATGCCTTTTTCTTAATCAATTGCATTCTGGTTCTTACAGGAATTAAAGAGCAGAGTTGTATATTGAGGATACAATACTACTGGGTTTTGCATTTACCCTTTAGTTATCCTTACTGATCATCTTCATTTCTTCACACTACTCCATGCCACTCTCTCTTGTCTTTTCCTTTCAACCTGCAGATCTCTGTTTAGTAATTCTTTTAGGGCAGGTCTCTTATTCAGGAACTCTCCCAGTTTCTGTTTATCTGTGAATATTTTAAACTCTTTCTCATTTTTGAAGGACAGTTTTGCCTCATAAAGAATTTTTGGCTGGCAGTTTTTCTCTTTCAGTACCTTAAATATATCATATCATTTTCTTCTCACCTCCATGGTTTCTGATGAGAAATTGGCACTTAGTCTTACTGAGGATCCCTTGTATGTGATGAATTGCTCTTCTCTTGCTGCTTTCAGAATTCTCCCTTTATCACTGGAATTTGAAATTCTGATTAATATGTGCTTTGGAGTAGGTCTATTAGGATTTATTCTGTTTGGAGTTCGTTGCACTTCTTGGACATGTATATTTATGTCTTTTATAAGAGTTGGGAAATTTTCAGCCATTATTTCTTCAAATAGTCTCTCTTCCCCCTCTCCCTTCTCTTCTTTTTCTGGAATACCCATGATGCATATATTTGTATGCTTTGTGCTGTCACTCAAATCCCCTCGACATTCCCCAATTTTTTTCTATTTTCTTTGTTTTTCTGACTGTATGTCTTAGATTTCCTGTCTTTTAATTTGCTGATTCTTTCTTTTGCTTTTCTTTTTCATCTTTTGTTGTATGCCTCTAGTGTATTTTTAATCTCTATTATTGTGCCTTTCATTCCCATAATTTTTGTTATGTTTCTTTTTATACTTTCAAATTCTTTTTACATGTTCACACATTATCTTCTTAATATCCTTTTTCTGTTAATGCATGTTTTCCTTCATCTCCTTGAATTGATTTGGGAGATTTGTTTGAGCATTTTTGATTAGGTGTTCCAATTTCTGTGTCTCTTCTGAAGTTTAAATTTTTTTCTTATGACTGAGCCAGATCTTCCTGTCTCCGTATGGCTTGTAATTTTTTGCTGATATATTGGCATCTGATTATCTTGTTGAGTTACCTCTGAAGGTCAGTTTCTACTTCTTGTCTGGGGTTTTATTGCTAATCGACTTTGAGTCAAGTCTCTTCTTTGACACTTGGTTCAACTTACTCTAGACCTTTTGAATAGTCCCTGTATATTAGTCAGCCAAAGGGGTGCTGATGCAAACTACCAGAAATCTGTTGGCTTTTATAAAGGGTATTTATTTGGGGTAGAAGCTTACAGTTACCAGGCCACAAAGCATAAGTTACTTCCCTCACCAAATTCTGTTGCCACATGTTGGAGCAAGATGGCTGCCATCATCTGCAAGGGTTCAGTCTTCCTGGATTCCTCTCTTCCCAGGGCTCATTTCTCTCTGGGCTCAGCTGTTCTGCTCTCTCCACAAGGCCAGCTGTAGACTGTCTGGTGAACGGCTTGTCTCTCTTCCCAGGGCTTCTGCGCCGTGTCTAATGGAGCCTTCTCTCCTTCCTTATGTATCTGCGTCTCTGTGTGCTTAGTTCCTGGGGCTCCAATATTAAAACTCCTACCTCCCTTCTCTGTGGTGCAGTTTCTCTGTGTCCTACTGATGTGGCTCAATCAAAGCCTTAACCATTATTTAATCAAGTAAAAGTGAAACCTCTGACAGGCCAGTTTACAAACATAATCAGTTTCTTTTTGGAATTCATCAATAATATCAAACTGCCACACCCTGTTTAACCAATCAGATTTTCTCAGCTCTTCTTCATCTGATTTTTGCCCTGGATATATGGTACAATTTTTAAGATTGCACTTTTTATGTAATGGTTTCACCTCCAGGAGAAAACTTCCTTTTCTTTGATCATTTTCTGGAAATCTTGATCTGCTCTGTTTGTTTTTGTGCAGCATTTTCTCCCCAACTATGATTTGTTTACATTCTCTCCCTTACTCCCCATTTTTATTAGTCTTTTCAGTTCTGGGACGCTCCTGTCTTTCAGCAGATCAGTTTAACATCCCCCACCACTCCCCCACCGCCGCACCATTTTTTTATTTGTGAGAATTTTCTGCCTCTGGTTTATCCCTCCTCAAGGAGCCAGATGGGGTCCGATTCAGAAATGTGGGTCACTCCAGAAAACTTGGTTTTGCATTTACGTGACCCAGTCAAAAGAGAGTGGATTGAGTGAGTGCAGCACTTTCCAGCAGCAGTTTTACCATGGTTTCTCTTTCTCTCTCTCTCTCTTTTTTTTTTTTTTTGAAGGGGGAGGGAGGATTTATGCAGCTCTCCTTGGCGTTTGTGTTCTTCCCTGGGTCTCTCTGGACTGCTTTCTCTATGACTGGATATGTGTGGGATTCTATTGCTGCTGTCCCTATGGGAGGTGGGAGGCTTCTGGGTAGATGCCTCTAAGCAATTCCCCAAGCTTCATGGGACAAGTGAAAGGGAGGGAGTGGACTGGCAAGCCTGGGATGGAAGTTGCCTACCTGATATTTTCCTTTGTCTTTGATTCAAAATTTGTGGAGCCCTTCTCCAGTCACTACTGTCCTCTAGAGTTCTAAACAAGTGCTATATAGTATATGTTTTATCTTCCATTGCTTCCATTGTTATCTCTGTCAGACCCAAATCACATCAATATGTCAAAGATAACTTCATATTGCAAGGTCAGGATCACTTGCACTGTGTATTTTAAGTGTTCTAAGAAGGATACTCTGCCTTTCAAAGTAACTTTTCCCACATTCTTCACCTCTAAACTTGTCAAAATACTTTCCTCTCAGGACTATTGTAAGGATTAAACTTGTGCACATCTGTGGCATCCTGTGCTAAAGGTCAAATGCTTCCAGATCGAGGAAGATCAGAAACCCACTTGGTTTTGAAGAGAAATGTACTGCCAAAGAAACTGAGCCCAGACAAAATAACCTTTGATGAAATTTGAAACTATTCTTGTGGCTGCAAAAGCCCATAAGCTAGAAGTTGGCTGAAAATGCTGAACTGCCGTCAAAGATGGCATGTTCTCCAGTGATGACTTCATAGGTGGCCAAAGAAGAAAATGGGCAAGAAAGATCCTCCCAAACGGTGAATCCTGGAAAAAAGCTTGGGCTCAATCCAAACCCTTTTCTCACCCCCATGCTAGGAGGCTCTACAAAGTCTTCCCAAACACTTTTCAGAATTGTGGTGGACCGTGAGTGCTTTATGGATTCTGTTCTCCCCATTTTTGAATGGGAGTGTTCTTTGTGGTTTTATCCTCTTGTTGTTTCACGATGGCTTTTGCATATGAGTGGGTGGGAAAAGTTTCCTGATTTAGTTTGTACCTCTCTGGACCAAAAGGAGCCATGTCTAAATTTGCTGAAGAAACTACCAACTTTGAACGGGATGCAGTGACTGGCCAGGACATGGGTTATGTCTCTTGGGGAGGTATTGGGAATGTTTTGTGTATGAGAAGAAGGGAGCAAAGAGCTGACTGCAGCAGAGATAGTTATTGCTCAACATGCTGGCCACTTTCCTAGCTTCCCTTGCAACTGGGTTGGGGCACATGCCTGTTTCTGGCCAGTAAGCTGGGAGGTGAAGCAATGACCCTGGAGACAACTAAGATCCAGTGGACTCCCCATCTCTCTCTTTGTCCTTATTGAACTTGGATGCTTCATGACCCAGATCGTGTAGCTGTGAGATACGTGCCTTTATGTGAGTGAAGAGTTATTCACTGAAATTTCTTTGCAATTCTTTCACAAAGACCAATTCTTTCATTTCAAAAAAAGAGGTAAGGTTTAAAAGACAAATACCTCAGTGAAGAGAACACATAATCTTAAATTCAAATTGTTGTATCAGAGGCACAGTCAGATTCTTCCTTGATATCAAGTTTTGTTCCTGGGAGGACAGTGAATATTTAAAAATCAGAAGGAGGATAGATAGGAGAATCATAAGAGAAGATAAAAAGGAAGGTGAAAGGATGGATGGATATGTAAGGACACATTTTGCTTAGTTATTTAGCTTTAGACAGGCCCAGAATGAAGGGGGGAGGGCCAAAAATGGACTCAATTGGAAAGGAGAACAGCTATAGTATATATAATTATCCTAAATCTAAATGGGGTTATTTTTAAGGGAGAATCTTAAATAGCCTTGTAAATCATACACAGTTGCAGAGATTAGAATACTTGCTTGACTCATTCTATTATTCTATATTATATACACAATGGAAGTTTATAACATTTTACAGAGAAAACAAAGGAAACCAGCTTTAATACAAAGTTAAAATGACTTAAGTATAGGTAGGAATGCAAAAAATAACCTTGTTTACAGTACAGTGTTTTTGGTTTCATAGCTCTGTATAAACAGAGCTGACCAAAATGTAACTTTTTAATCACTTGGGATACTTGCAGTCATTTTAGTATTGTGCATAGTAAGTGTTTAGTTGTATAAAATTGAATATAGTGAAGGATTAAGGTATTTCACCAAGATTAAGCTAATCCTTCCTTAACACAAGGAAAAATAGTTGCCAATAAACTCTCTATTTTTAACAGCCACTTAAAAGAGACAAGATGAGACTTATAAAAATCCCTTTCAAGAAGTTTTCCAGTACAAAAACAGTTTACACCCAACACATACATACATACATTTCAAAAACTTTACTTCTGCCAAGTTGCAAAGCCTGACTTGTCAGAATTGCATCATGTTTTTAAAGCATGTTTGAAATGAAGCTTGTCATAATCAGACTTCAATGAATTTAAAAGGGATTGTCCTTTTCTTGGAAACTCAATGGCCTGCATTCCTTTGAGTTTTTCAAAGAATTATTTTAGTATCAAAATTCCACACAAAGAATGAAAGACAATTGTTTCTGTTGCAGTTTTTGAATAAATTGTTTTTAGTCATTTCCCATTTATAATGCTGATAGCAATACTCAGGGATAACAAGCATTCTCAAGAAAATTGATGAATTTCACCACTTCAATATGGATTTGCTGTATTCAAGTGTCAAGACTGGGACCTTGTTGTGCCAGCTGGGCCCTGAACCCCAACGGAGTTGCAACACCTACCCTCCAGTTCATTGGACTCACCCAGGACAACTAACAAGGAGGTAAGGATGGACAACCACCATACCAAGGAAACGAGAGAGCCTACAACTGCAAGCAAGAGAGTTCCATCCATCGGCTGTATGAGACTTAAGCCCGCTCTCAGTTAAAGGTGGAGTGGATATCACCGTCCCAGAATCCTCAGGATTGGGGATGAACTATGGACTAGAGTGGACTTACTGGTACTCTACAATAGACTTGTTGTAATTCTAGCAATGGAAGAAATTACTGCATTGATGTGGAGGCAGTGGCCACTGGAAGATCTGGGGGCAGGGGGAGGGAAAGACAGGTGTAATGCAGGGATTTTTCAGGACTTGGGAATCATCCTGAATGGCATTGCAGTGACAGATATAGGCCATTATATATCTTCCCATAGCCTGCTGAACTGTGTGAGAGAGAGTGTAAACTACAATGTGAACTATGGTCCATGTTCAATGACAATGCCCCACGATGCGTTTATCAATTGCAGTGAATATGCCACACTAATGAAGGATGTTGTTTATGTGGAAGGGTGTGGGAAGCATGGGGAGTAGGGCATATGGGAATACCTATATTTTTTGTATAACGTTTGTGTAATCTAAGTATCTTAAAAAAAAAAATAATAATAATAATAAAAAATAAAAACAAAAGACTGGGACCTTGCAAGAGAATCTGAGCCTGGTTTCTGGGTTTTGCTTGTGGGAAAGAAAATTTAAATGAATGGTGAGAGTAAAATAACAGACAGGGTGCTGACCTGATAGCAAGATTTAATTGTGAAAATAAGAGACCTATTTATGAACAGGTTAAACATGCATACTATGCCTGTCTGCTTTGCTGGCATGTATAATTAAGAAAGGAGAGCTTTGGAGGCAGAATGCCTGGGATCAATACCACCCATCAATTTGTAATAATGTGGTCTTGGGTATGTTTTCATATATCACTGAGGCCATTTCTTAATATTATTATAATATCCTACACATTTCCTTCATAGAATGTATCACTATGATTATATATTAGCTGTGAATATTTGACTACTGCTTATTACCTCCTAGAGTGAAAGCTTAGGGAATGTTGGTTCTGTCTTTTAGCTCACGATTTTATCATCAGTATCCTGCTCAATGTCCAGCATTTTGTTGGCACTCAATACAAGGTTGATAAGTAAATGAGTGAGTGAATGAATGAATGAGGTTTTCTGATAGACCTGTCTTTACAGTGGGATATAGTTGACATCAGAGCGGTTTTATTGGTCTTGGCCTTGGGCTTCTTCAGAGGTCTCTTTAAAATGAACTCTTCCCTGAAATTAAATCATATGTTTCCCTTGCTTAAATACTCGCCTTGTTTGAATGGACGCTGCTAAGGTTTGCTTTTGTGACTCTTCTTCCTTTGCTTTTGGAGCTCACCAGCTCCTTTCTGGCCACACATTCTACAAGCATGTTAATATATACAATTCATTTACTATCTAATCTTGCTGGCTTGTAATTCATTTTAATTTTTAAGGCAACATTACATATGTTTATTGGACTCAATAACTTTGAATTTTAAAGTTTGTTTCTCCAAAAACATTTCCAGTTCCTCGTGAGGTAGAGAGAGGTGTTTCAATGTAATCCTCATCTGCAAACAGTGCTAGGACATCTACCTTTATTATAACCATAGAACTATTTGTAGTGAAAAACATAATAATCGAATAATAATTTGAATGAATAATGTATATTATTGTACTAGGGCTTTATTAACGATGAAGAAATTAAAGGGAGGCTGGTTTCACCAAAAATATGTAATTTTATTTATGAGGTCATATTTCCTACCAGATAAATGGCAAGCTTCTAGAAGTTGTAGTACTATACAAGTTACTATGAAACCTAAAAGAAGACTAAATTGAAACTGGTTGAAGTATTTCTAAAGTAGCAAAACATATATGGCCTGAAAAATCTTTTTAATTGTTTCTTCCTTTTTCACTTCCTTCTCAAAAATCTATCTCTCTGGAGCAGATGTGGCTCAAGCAGTTGAGCGCCTGCCTCCCACTTGGGAGTTCCCCGGTTTGGTTCCTGGTGCCTCCTGAAAAAACAAAACAAACAATAAGCAAAACAAATGAGAAAACCAACTCAGGGAAGCCGATGTGGCTCAGTGGTTGAGTGCTGGCTTCCTATATACAGGTCCTGGGTTCAATCCCCGGCCCGCACTACCTCAAAAAACAACAACAACAACAAAAAAACTATCTCCCAATTCTTAATTTCAAACTCTCACATTCCAGTAAATTACAAAGTCTGGGGTGTATGTGGGTAAGTGTTTCATCATTTCAAGTCCTACTTTATTGATAGGTTGTTCTAAATGGCCAACTTCACCTTTATTGATAAGGTGATTAAGCAAATGGGATGGTTGGAACTAACTGCATTCTGGCTTATGTTCACATGATATTTGTAACAGATGTGGTTTATGACTCTTTCACAATGCCTAAATCAAAGTGATACCACCCAAAGTTAGGTGTGATTGAGACTTGAAGACAAATCAATCTGAAATTGCAAAGTGGTTCTCTCATTTTTGTGACTTTGAATGGAAATTCTCTCTAGTAGACAATGGTTTTTATTTTCACTAAAAGAAAAAAGATGTGCAGGCAGTCTTCACTTGGATGGTCTTGAAGTGTATTTTAAAAATAATATTAATGGTGCAAATTTGACATTTTAACCTTCAAGTCTGAAGTTCTGCTTTGGGGGTATTGCCAAGTAAGCTCCAATTGGATTGACCCCTGCAGATAACTATATAGTCTGGATAAAACTTAAAAAGTGACTACCTAAAAGCTATGGAACAAGGCCCAAAGCAGGGAGATTCAGGAGGCAAGCTGACACTGGCAGATAGGAACTGCATGGTGTGAATTTCCTCTTTTCACGACTTTGAGACTTCTGGCAGGCCCCACTCTACACCCTGCTGGGTGACTAAAACTCATTGGGAAAGTCGCAGACTTTCTGGCTTGAAGAACCAGAGTTCAGAGTTTGGAGCAACTGCAGCTACTGTGAAGTAAGG
Source organism: Cabassous unicinctus (assembly GCA_029593785.1). NCBI lineage: Eukaryota > Metazoa > Chordata > Mammalia > Cingulata > Chlamyphoridae > Cabassous > Cabassous unicinctus. The sequence goes on along the minus strand of JAQZBX010001204.1, from coordinate 46,018 downwards.
GGGAAGGGAGAGAACCAGAGTGGGCATCCCTGAATTTTGTATAAACTGTAAAGTTTGTTAATAAGACTAAGAGAAGACTCTTCTATAGTTGCATTTTGATGTTTATTGGGAAAATGTGATACAACAAAATAGAGCTAAAGACTATAAATAAGTTTAATTTGACATTATTATGCCATGCTGATGACTGTTCAATAGCAAACATATATTGTTATTTGGGTGGGGAAACCTTTATATGCTGAAAGAAATATAGACCCTCCTCCCAAAATACAAAAGATGCACATATATTTACAATTCTGGGAATAGGCTTCTGATTCTGTAGCTACAATCAGTTCTTGTTTACCTATAGAGAAGTCTGGAAACATCCATCTTGATATGCAGAGCTGTAAGGTCATGCCCATTTATTGACTAGTAAGCCAATGTCATATGTGACTTTATGAAGGAAATATTTCTCAAAACAATTCATCTCTTGTTCCTTACATTTCTAGTATCAACTCACTGCTTGTGGCCAAGCAACTTTGTTGGCATTTCTATCATGATTTCTCTGATGGGTGTTGGATTTTTCATCCGCTGCTTGAGTTGTCCAAAGAATTCTTCAGATGGCACCCATATCTCTAGTTGAATTGCTACTCTATTTTCTAATTTTATTTGCCATTAATCAAAAGTTAGTAAAGATCGCTACCTGATGATATCTCCTTCATGATATCCACAAAACTGAATCTTCACATCACAGAAATCAGAAGATTATTTTTCCCTGAGATTACTGTTGTTGTTTTTTTAACTGCCCTCTAACTCTAAGAATTTTCTTCTCTGTGGGTCATAAAGATGTTTAGAATATGCCTAAACTCATAAGGATACATTTTAATTGGCATTATCATATTTAGAACATGGTTTTAAGATCTCATCTAAAAAACACAGTGTCAACTCCAGGGTGGGGTCAACTGGGGAACTTTAGGGATTGGGTCAATCATGCTAATATTTGAGATCCTGGATCCAGGAAGTCTAGTTTTATTTGGCAGCCTGGCTGCTCCAATAAAGAACTTTCATCTCACTTCACCCCTGCTTGGCAAATGCATATAAAAAGGGCTATCCTGAAAAGTGACATTTTTAAAAGACATTGTTGTTCATTGGCTTTAAGGATTGCTTGATAGAAGACAAGCTCATGCTCTATAACTCCACCTCAAATCTCTGAGGCTGGATCCATCAATTTTCTCTTTCCATAAAGATGTCTTACCTGTCTCTTGAACTAATTTATGTTCTTTTTTCTTATTTGGCAATTTACTTTCCTGATTTAAACATTCCAAACAAAAATATCTCTTGTGGAAATCCTTCACTGTCTTTATTTTAGACCATTTCTTAGAATTTGCATCACATATCTAAATATTTTGTACCTCTTTATCTATTGATCAATTTTTCTATTTATTTTGAACATACTGTGGTAGGAACATTTCTTATCATCAAAAGTTCAGTGAAATTATGTTTTAGTGTTATTCAATGTGTTAAACATAGGAATTGGAAAAACTGATATCAGGAAAAGAGACTCCTATGGCACAGGATTTGTAAAAGTAATATTAATGAAAAATCATTAAAAGATAAAGATAATGGCACTGTTTAATTTTAAACTTTTAATTTTGAATATGGTACGATTTTAATACCATAGCATTGTTTTCAAATAAAGAAAGAACTTTTTGACAGTTTCCTAAGCGGTGGGTGTTTTAGTTTGCTAGGCTGCCAAAATGCAATATACCCGAAATGGGTTGGCTTTTACAATGGGGATTTATTAATTTACAAGCTTACAGTTCTGAGGTTGTGACAATGTCCAAATCAAGGCATCAACATGTGATACTTTTTCTTTGAAGACCAGCTGCCGGAGACCCTGGACTCCTCTGTCACATGGCAACGCACATGGCGGTACCTGCTGTTCTTTCCCTCTTCCTCCGTGCTTCCTTGCTTTCAGTTTCCTGCTTCTGTGACTCTCTCTGTCTCTCTCTCTCCATATTCATCCCGTTTATGAAGGGCTCTAGTAAGAATATTAGGACCCATCCTGGGCTACACCTTAATTGAAGTAACCTAATCAAAAGGTCCCACCCACAATTGTTCACACCCACAAGAATGGACCAGATTTAAGGACATTACTATTTGGGGTACATACAGTCTCAAACTACCACAGTGGATATTTTAGTTTGCTAAAAGCTGCTGGGAGCAATGTACCAGAAATGGGTTGGCCTTTATAATGGGAATTTGTTAGGTTAAAAGCTTTTAGTTCTGAGGCCATGGAAGTGTCCAAATTAAGGCATCATCAAGAGATGTTGTAGCTGTGGGTGATCCGGCACATGGCAGGGCACAATGGCAACTCTGTCGGGCTCTGCCTTCTCCTCCAGCCTTACTTTCTCCTGGAGCTCAGCTGTGGGCAATCAGGCATATGGCTCATCTCTACCCTCTCCTCTGGGCCTTGTCTCTTTCAGCCTCTTGGGGGCCTCTTGCCATGCCTCTCTGCTCTGCTGATTCCAGCCTCTGGCCTCCAGTACCTCTCTCTCAGCCTCTCTGTCTTTGCAGCTTTTGTCTTCCAGTAAGAGGCTTAAAACCCAGTGTAGGTCCCACAATCTAAGCAAAGACCCTTAACCAAAGTGATCTGATCAAAAGGGGATCTAATCTCAAGGTCCCATCTACTATGGATTTATAGGCACAGAGATTGGTTCACTTTAAGAACAGGATTTTCTGGGGCCCACAAAAGACTCAAACCAGTACAGCGGGGTTCTATTTTTACTATAGTTAGGGTTGCCTCCCCCTCATCTACATTTATTAACTTTACATTATCATTTCTCTATTCATGTGTGGGCTCCATTAGGCCAGGGAAGTAAAAAAATACCATAAACTATTTCCTAATTTTAATCTTGCAATTTGCTTCTGACTTGGTGAAAAATGTGAAAAAAATAAGCAGAATTCCAGTTTTTACCTCTGAAACAGAGTTTGTTGTAATATTGATATATCTTAATAGGTTGCTAAGAAGAAAATGAATAGATATTGTGGAACTATTACAAAAACCACAATGAATACACCCTGAAGTTTATGTCTAAGGTACGGTATTTTATTTTGTTACAGAAAAATTATTCAAGGCTTTATTTGTTACATTTAAGATGCTTGCCTCAACAGCCTAAGACTAAAGACTGTCATATATCTGGCAGTTTTTGTGGGTAAAACAAGATTTCATTATTTCCCCAGTCTGATTAAAATTGGGAATAAAACTGGATCTGCAAGGCTAAAAGATATGCCAAGCAATCTAATGGGTCAGGTTTGCAAAATAGTGGAAAGCTGGTTTGGGACAATTAGGACTTGGAAAACTGTATACTTATCCCCTGTCCCCTGGGAAACAACCTCTACCCTTAGTTGTCTTCCTGGATAATTTGGGAGCTGCACATCCTTGGCTGCAATTGATTAACCCAGGGATGAACCCTTGGCCCTAGGTAGGCCAATTGGAATCTTTCCCTAGGGTTTAGTACACTGGAACCAAGAAAAAGAATCCATTCTTTCCCAATGGTGGAAGCTAAAAGTAGTTCAATTCATAGCTTGTTAGTGGCTATGGTGGACAGAATTTCCATAGCTCTGCTTCTGGTGTTCTTATGTTTGTGTAATCCCCTCCTCTTGAGTTTAAGCAGGATGTGTGAATTGCTTCTAATAAATAGAGTATGGCAAGGGCAATGGAATGTTCTTCCTGTAATTCCATTACATTATATATAAGACTCTGTCTTGCTGGTTGTGAAGAAGCAAGCATCCATGAATTCTACAACTGCAAGGAAATGAATTCTCCAAATAACCCCAGGGAGCCTGGAAGCAGATATTTCCTTAGTTGAGCTTCTGATGAGAACCAAGCTCTGGTTGACACCTTCAATGTAGTTGTATAAAACCCTAAATAGAGGACCCAACCAGGCTGTGCCTGGACTCCTGATCTACAGAAATTGTGAGGTAATACATGTACACTGTACTCAGATGCTAAGTTTGTGATCATTTTTGGTAACATGGGGAAAGCCAGTCTGCAATGTTAGAAAGAAGGTGACTTGCAGAAAGAATAAAAATGAGAGTGAGCTCAGGTGACCTTGTTGAGTCTCTGGTTCAAGATACTCTTGAAGTCTAACTGCATCTTTGCTCTTCCCATAGTTTAATTTTTTAACCCTTCCTTGCATTTGATGAAAAAATTGGGACCCTCTTTTTGCCCAAGCCGGTTTGATTTTTTTCAACTCTTTTAACCAAATGAAGCCCAATATATTACCACTCACAAAGCTATGAAGATCAGTCACAAAGAATCAAATCCCATGAAACTTTTGCTTAGTTTCTGAACCCATGAGAAACAAAATTATCCAGGTTCAATGGGAAATGTTTAGCTAATCATGTGAATGTCTGGGGGTTAAATTTGCTGTGCTCTTTTATATTTCTGAAAAGCCTAACCTGGAAGTCATATAGCCAAAGCTGCTAGATTTTTCTAGGAATCTGTATATCTGACCATATGCACACAATGTTTAGAAGACTGTCTTCATGTGTTACCTTTTATATTGATGCTTTGATGTTGTGTATAGGCTAAATTTTTTAATTTTATTTATTTTAATTTTTTATTGTGGGTAAAAATCAAATTTTTCACAATACATACCAATATTTATAAAATGATACATAAATATTAGGCTAAATTTTAAAGTAACCTTGTCCAAAACACCCTGTTGATTGAATTTAATGCCACTTCACTTCATTAATTTTGCTAATTGCCAAGTATAAGACTCATGGAAAGTCTTGTAGGTCTTGCCCTGTTTTTCCCAGATGCCTTCTCTATTTTCTAAAACTTTAATTGGGCTGTGATTCATCTCAATCATCAAAATTATTGCATCTTCACCACTGAGTGAATAACAACCCTGATTTTATTAAACAATTCCTCATTATCTTTCCCAAGCTTCTCATACACAGTAACTGATAGAAATATTGTGAAACACAAAGCTGTAATATCACCATAAACATAGAGAATTTAGCTTTATTCTCCAGAATTACTTAATAAAATTATAGGCTTATAGTTAATTTTATGCTTGTGATTCCTTTTAACATCAGCTCACCTGGCCCTTTCTTCTCTCTCTTCTGCTCTTTTGGTGGCAGGATCCTTGAAGTCAATTGCTCTTACAGTGCTATTGGTGTGGCTGTCTCAGTATTAGTCCTAGTCTAGAAAGACAAATCTAGGTGGAAAACAAAGAAACAAATATGCAAAATCTCTCCCTCAGCTGCATTGCAGGGTGAAGGTCAGGGGTACAGAAGGCTTCCTCAGCTGACTTCTTTTGGTTACATTTTCTTCCATAAGGTTTGTTCTTAAAAGCAAAGAAGAATTGATGAAGTGTCGAAGATCATCACCATTTATTCATTTAAAGATTGTTCACTTAAATATGAAATGTGAATGTATGACCCATATGCTTAATAAATACTATTTGATGATAAGCCATTGGGACTCTGGATCTGCAGAACTGAAATTCATGAACTCACCTAGATGTTACTGTGGAGATCCTTCTCCTTTCCTTCCTCAAGAAAGTCCTCTCTGCTGTGTGGTGTTGGGCTCGTCCTCATCACCCAGTAGAATATAGAGATCAACAGATGCTCTGATTCATGTTAACATATTTATTGTTCCTATTAGAAAGTTGAAGACAATTTTTACCACTGTTTTATAGATATGGAGATAAAACATGATTTATCCCAGACAGATCTTCTCAAACTGGGTTCTCCAAACATCATTTCTCTGATGTTTCAGTAGGAGCTCTCAGGTTCCATGAGCAAATAAGTTTAGCATAAAAGCCCATTACGGAATTTCATAATAAACATTAGCATATGTTAAAGGCCCTGAGAAGCTCTGCCGTATAAAATTAAGCAAGAGAAAGAGAAAGAAAGGAGAGAAAGCGAAATAAAGAAACCTGTTTACAAACTAAATGTGCAAACGTACTTGTAAAGCAGACTTATTTCCAGCACAACTCCTGATGATATTTTTTGGCTCATCCCTGCAAATTTGCCCTCCCCTTCCCATTCCCAATGCTATTCATTCAGCCTGGGAAGCCATCTTTTAATAAAACAAATGTCTACTGGGTTTGTGTACTGGAAATTCGAAGTTCAGCTGGAAAGATGGATTCTGCCTGCCCTCTAAGAGAAGGGATTAGTAGATAAATACACAAGCAGTTGCAGGGAAATAGATCCAACTTATGATCAGGGAGGAGTCAGGGATATTAATAAAGTTCAACAGGGATGCATAAAGTAAAAATGGAGAGGGTTGGAGGAGATATTTAAGCTAAAACCTGAGGGATAGCTTGCTTTTTACTTGGTGAAGACACAGAAGGAAGATGACTGTTAAAAAGAGTGATTTCACTGTGGAACAGAAAGCCCAGAGGGAGTTTCTCTCAGTATGCCTGAAGCTGTCACTGAGTGTTGTTTAATAGGTCTTGAGAGGTTGGCAGGAGCCAAAATTTGAAGACTTTTTGAACAGTCTTATTTTTTTTTCTTTTAATGAGAATTTTTTCCTTGTGTTATTAATTCATGCATTTTCCTATAGACTAGGAATATGCACATGCATAAATAATGGACCTACTTGCTTTAGAGTGAAGACAGTATCAATGGCATTTAATACTTCTAGGTGTGTTCTGAGCTTCCAGAAGAATTAACAGTGATTCTCCTGAGTAGGGTAGGTGCAGCAAATTATTTTTAATGGTTCCATTTCATCCTAAAATTTTACAAAACATTTATTTAATATGTTTCCACTTAAACAACCTGGTGAATTCCAAGTGTTACCAAATATCAAAGCCAGAGATGCCCCAATTTTTGTCTGGCTTTTGTTAGACTTGAGAGAATATTATGATTGTTCATTTAGTAGCAGTCTCTAAATAAGAAATATTGTAACACATGCTTGATTTTTTTTCAATTAAATTTTAAATGAATGTAGAAATCTGAGAGCTTATTTCCTTTAAATGGTTTAAATTTTAACAATACATTTTGCATTGTGCAATAAAGAACCAGCTGTAAATGCAATGAATATTTGTTTACGATGTCTTGGTGGTAATTGGGTTTAGCAAGGCATGCAAAGAGCAGTTTTCTTCAAATGACTTATTGGAAATGTGAAAGGACGACTAGCTTCCTTTCTACAGGCAAGCTTCCTTTCTTCAATCCCTGTGACAGAATTATGAATAAATTGCAGAGCAGATTTAATACCAAGCATAAAAGACCCTTGTCCCAGATGCATGGGCATAAGTTATAATTACTATACTATGTAAAGTATGCTATTACTATTTGACTTACATTTGCTATAATTACTGGGTATTATTCTTCAAGTAGCGAGGAATAAATGATCATTAACAGATGATGTCCTGTGTAATTCTGATATATGATAACCGGCACAATTTTATTTCTCTCTCTGGAGGTAAAGAGCTTAGCTTCTAAGAACAATTTAAGAATTGGGAATGAGGAGGAGTCTGCTTCCTGAAAGGTCACTGAAAATGGTTTGCTGCTTCCATAAAAAATCCATTGGTTAGTTTTCATGCAACATGTTTATTTTTAGCCAGTCTGTATTTTTCTAATTAAGAATCAAGATCCATCAGAACCAACTGGTTTCAACTGTGTTTGAATGACGTCACAGGATGCGACACACTTGTCTCTAAGGTTAAGGATTTCAACCGTGACTATTAGGATGCCTTTTTTCCAGTGACTGAATTTTCACCTCCAAATGCCAAAGGTCACACAAAGGTAATGTTTTCCTTAAAACATACCTATTAAAGTGACCTAAGCCTCAACATAAACAAAATCTTTTACTATGCAGACACCTGAAAAATCCAGTATTTCATTCCTACTCCCAATGTTTGAATATGAAAAGAACAAGACACAAGGAAATTCCTTTGAAGCAAGATTTCTAACTAATTTTAAAGAAGCAGGCTTATTGCTTTCCATCATTCCCCCTCAACCCCTAAATGCATCCTCAGCTTAGATTTTCTTCTTTTATTGGGAAAAAAAAAAAAAAAATCACTGGCCAATGATAAATACTAAGTCTTACAAGTTATCATCTCTTTCCATATAGCCCATGTAATGTATTTCTACTGTGTTGAATAGTAGGCTATTAAAAAGAAGAAGAAATAAAAAATACAACCTCTCATGGCCTAAGAGCTCCCCAACAATGTCACAGTGGCAAAACAGAAACATTCCTTCTACTCTTCTGACAGTTTGACTCAGCTGTAAAAGTTTATAGATACATGTTGTTTTAAGATATGATTAAAATAAATAAGGAAGAGAAAGAGAAACTAATGTTTATTAGAAGCCTACTCTTGGCTGAGCATAGCTATTAGATGATCTTAGTTTTAGTCACTTTTTAAACTTGTTTTAAAATTAAAAAATAATTTTAAACTTACAAGACAGTGACAAAAATAATACAAAACTGTATACAGAGAGCTCCAACATACCCTCTCACCCAGATACCCAGATTCACCCCTGTGTTTTTAAGAAGGGGATTCAGAAAGGCTGCATTATTTTCTTACTTCTGTGTCTTATATGACTTGGGCTTTCCCGAACCTTGCAAGGTTCTTGCAATCTACCTTGTAAACTCTCTTAAGGGTTGTTTGTCTCTCAAGCTGGAACTGCCCAGACATGATGGACATGGCACCATAAAAGCTGGAAGGTCTGATTCACGGCAGGATACATTAGAGGAACAACCAGTGCTTCCACTTACTGGATACAAGGAGCAAGAAATGGGAGAGACTGAACCCCAATATTTAATAGAATTCTGCTGCATTTTTATAGTATATGCTTTAATTCCATAAACTGGAGCTAAGGCCTGAAAAAAGCTTGGGTGAGATCTCTAATATAAGGACATTTCATAATTATTTATTCTGATATCACTTGGAAAAAGGACAGCAAGCTAAGTGGGGGAGGTTGCCTTCTTTTTCATTTTTTGAAATACATTTTTATTTCTGATAAAAAGTGCCACATGTTCATTTCCAAAAGCATAAAGGCACACAAAGAAGAAAAAACAAACAAACAAAATATTATTATCTGTCAATAACCACACTCATTTTGGTAAAGATATAAATATGTCCTTCAAAATTGGTATACATGCATTATGTTATATAAATACATAACAAGTAAATATGATATATATCACTAAAATAAGGATCTACAAACAGATTCACTTAAAAAACTTACTTTGCCTGCATCCTTCTCAGATTTTTATTCCTATCACAATTAAGGAAGCCCCAAATTTGACCTGTAAAACCACATAGGACAAGAGGAAAGTTTTTTTTTCACTGTACATCATTGTGAACATCTTCCAGTGCTCTTAAATATACTTGAAAACATGATTTTTCAAGGCTGCTTAGTGTTAACTCATCTAAATATAATGTGCTTTATTTAACATTTATTTGAACTTCCCTATTGTTAGACAATTAGGTTGAAACTCATTTTTCATTACTATAAGCAATGCCTCAGTGACCATTCTTGGAAATTCCATGAGGAACTTATTGGTCTTGTTCACTTCTATGTCACTGGATCTAGCACAAACACCTGAACATGCCAATTACTCAATAAAAATATTTTGAATGAATTAATAATTATTTTTTGAATTTTTTGGGGGGAGGAGAATAAATTTCTAGAAATGGAGTTACAGAGTTAAATTTAATGAACATTATTAAGTCTCCACATAAGGAACCAGAATTTTCACCTGCATTACAGTCTATCGGAAGTGTGATGTATTCTTTTTGAAGCTTCTTATTAAATGGGTTGTATATTATGAAGATAGCTTTGAGATCCTCTACACAATACTGGAAGCACTTCTGATCTTGTAATTCTCCCTGCAAGACAAAATTCAACTCAATATCATCGACTTTTAAAATCTATTTCAGTGATTTAATTTTTTTTTCTCTGCTTGAGCTCCTTAAGATTCTTTGTAATGGTAACTCTACACTCTTCTTCCAACTTACTATTTAGCTATGATCCCTCTTCTGCATTTTTTGTCAGCCTTTCATGTGTCAATGTCTAATTTTTTCAACAATATTGTAGATTAATTGAAGATAGAAAATTGTAGTGATGGTGAATACCGGCTTCAGAGCCTTTGGGAAAGGCTTTAATACTTAATGGCTCTGTGAATTTGTGCATGTGACTTAACTCCCAGTTTTCTTATCTGTTAATGGGGCTAATGATCCCTAATCTTCATGATAGTTGTAGGGACTGAATGCAAAAATGTATGTAAAATGCTTAGCCTGGCATATATTGTAAGCTCAATAAATTTTGTTTCTATTTTAACATTTTGGTTGCCTGGAAGTACATAGGCATCATTTGGGTGATTATTGCTCCAAAATGCCACTCAGTCAATTGGAAGTGTCCTCTATGTTAATTGTCTTTTTAGGAAGAAACAGAAGGGGGACAGGATGTTATAATGTCCCCTGGATTTCTATGTTTACCAATGGAAAGTACACACTGCTATGGATGGACTAATCTAGGAATGTCTTAGGCACCGCAGTAGTAATTGGTTGTCAGAAAAATGGGAGGACTTAGTGAGCTTTGCAGACCTATAATCACTGCCCCTACATGGGACCAAGCTGGATGTAGGCTCAGACCACTCTTTCAATGGGGAAAACATCTTGTTGCATTTCTCCTGGAATTATTTTAAACCACTGGCAATAGCTTGTTTGCTCATTTTGCAATTTGGTAATAGTCATTACTAAAGCTTGTTTCCCAAGGTGCCTTTTGGTGAAATGTTTGGAGAAGATTTGTTGGGCACGAGAATCCTGTTTTCTATTCGTGGCATTTGCTGGCAAAGTACACTACCATTCAAAAAGCCCACTAACTTTAAAAATGTACTTATCCTACATCTCACTCAGAATTTTTTTCTCACCTTAATTGCAGGAACCCAAAATGTGAATTGGAAAGTCACATTGTCCAAGAGAGAAAGAGCAACAGTTCTCCTGTTCCCACTGATGTATCAAGTGACTTTTGGGAGTTGGAAAAGCTCTTTGACAGAAACAAAATAGATGGTGGTTAGGATAACTTCAACATTGTATTTTAATTATTAAAAGTAAATTTCGTGTAAGGCTATGAAAAGTTTTACACCATCAATGATAAGGGTAGAAAAATGAGAAAAGTATCTAAAGATAAATGTTTAAAAGTAGGATTCACGTGATAATAGAGTTTTAGAGGTTAAACCTTGGATTGTACATGTTTAAAATTGCTTTATAGCAGGAATGAAAGCTTGAACTAAAAAAGAGTTTACAACAGAGTTGTTTTTGCCTATTAGTCTCAAGTTATTGTTCGTTGGTGGAAAATTGTGTGAATTGTATTTCTCCAATTTTCATTTGATGGAATCAATTCTAAAACCTCTAAGACCTATTGATTTTGAGAAATTTAGGGGTCTCCAGACATGCCCTAAAACATGCAATCTTTCAGTTGCAACATTAAGACGTATCATCCTCTCCAGCAATTCCTGTACTTTCCCCACTCCACCTCTTATTTTATTTTTTTCCTTTGAAAATTATCACAGAGGCAAAAGCAATTTTTGTCTAAGGAAAGGGAGTTCAGAATGGCAGGGATGGCTTTAAGTTGCTATTTTTATTTTTATTTTTTTAATAGGTGGATTGGTTATTTTTGACAAAAGTTGTTTTCCTGAAGGAGAAATCTTTATAGGAAAATAAAACAGATCAAAGAGATATGACAGTTAAACCTGCCTTGAAGGTTTTGTTACACTGTCAGTGGAAATGGGAGCTGCTCCAGGAGGTAGAACTAAGACCAAGGAGAAAACTTGGAAAGGTACTTTTACTTATTTTATCGAAGACCTTTTTATATTTGTCCAATAACGGCCAAGCGAATGGGTGGTCACATGGAACATGTTTGGGTGGAGGAACTCAAATAGGAGCTGCATTTGTCAGGATCTCCCTGGATCGATGTGGAAGAAATTCTTGTTTTCTGAATTGTGAGAAGGGGTAAGTGGGAGGAGGTTGAACTTTAAGAGCACAGTGTTTTCTACCAATGTTGTGACTCTCTGATGATAAGTGAGCTGTGTGATTAGTGCAAAGGGTCCATCTGGCAGAAATACAAGAGGCTCTCAGTTTTAAAAAGGGGGAAAATCTCTCTCTCTTGTGAAAAAAGAGAACATAGCACATCAGGTACAATCCTCAATATTTACTAAATCTAGTTATCATGAGTCTTTTTCAAACAGCAGTGGCGACAGGCATATGTCACTGTCCTTTACTAAGTGATGTGATTTCATAAACATGTGGATAAAATTAGATAGAACATGCTGTATGGTTTTTTTAAGCCTTGTGTTATGGACTGAATCATATCTCCCCCAAAAGACATGTTCAAGTCCTATTCCTGGTCCTGTAGATGTAAACTCATTTGTGAATAGAATCTTTGAAGATGCTATTAGCTAAGATGAAGACAAACTGCATTAAGGTGGACCTTAATTCAATATGACTGGAGTCTTTATAAGCAGAGGAAAATTGGATATGATAGTAGGAGACAGAGAGTAGGTGACCATGTGATGGAGGCAGAGAGAGATTGAGTTAGGGATTCCAGCAATCCATAGCCAGAATGCCACAAACTTCAGAGGGAGTGTGATTCTGGCAATGCCTTGATTTTGGATTCTAGCCCCAAAACTGTGAAACAATGAAGTCCTGTATTTAAAGCCAACCAGATAGTGGTATTTGTTATAGCAGCCCTGGCAAACTAAGACACCTTGCAAGCATGTGTCTATACTCTATCCCTTTCATTTTATAATCAAGTTTAGAATTCTGGATATTCGAAAGTTAAAGGAAGCAGTGACAATTATTGCAGGATACTGTTTCCTACATTCAGCTTTTCTATGGTGATTACAATACTGCAGCTTTTTATGGTCCTCCTTAGTGATGTTATGCTTTCTCTTCACCTTCCCAATGATAAAACATTCTAGATGATAAAACTCGGACCTAGAGAGGCAAAAGAAAAGCACCAAAAAAGCAACCCTTATTAGTGAAATGGACTGAATCTGAATTTCCCAGAACTCTTGGAGTTAGGTGGTTTTAGGTTTGGATCTCTTCTCTGCCACTTATTGGTGCAACCAGAGGCAAGTCACTTGACTTCCTTTTTTTTGTAAAAAAAGAGACAGTGATGCCTCCCTTAGAGAGTGCTTGTAAGGAACAAATGAAATGTATTTCAGATGTTGGAAAGTACTTACCTTAGTTCCACATGTATAATGGACACTCAAAATAATGACTGCAATTATTATTCCCAACAGTAGCCTTTGCTCAGTATAAATGGGCCCTCTATCTGTGCGTCTCAGAAAACATGTTCTTGTTCCCTTAATGAAATCACTGAGTTTTGAGAAAAAATGATGTCTTTTTTAGAATACTGAGAAAATCCCTTCATGGTCATAAGAATCTGCCACCATTTTTCTACATTTTGAACATAAGGAAGTTCCTCACACAGTTGATGAAGCTATACCTTTGTGTTGTTTTGCTTGTCGTGTCATCCATAGGGAATGGTTGGATATTGTATGGGAACACCACAGCTACTGCTCTGGTTATAGAACCGGCCTGTAGAATATTTGTCAAAAGGGCTTCAGTAAATTCAGCATGCATTATCAGAGGACCGGGAACTCCAAATTGTTCTTATTGAGGAACATGTCAGTTTGCAACTAATGTATAGAAACTCTCTTCTGCTAAAAATAAACGTGAAATGACATTCTTTTGAAAAATCAGGGGGTTTTGTCTGATACAATTGTCATAAAGGAAATCTGCACATCCCACTGTGAGAAAGAGGAGAAAGGCCCCTCAGCCCAGGAGACACAATGCAAGTTTCCTTTAGCTTTGGCTCAGTTAGAGACATTGACTAATAGGCTGCCTCTCACATTTTTATAATACACTTGCTAAATTTTTATTTCTTTTAAAATGTAATAAAAACACAAATATCTTGTATTCATGGGCTTTGTTATTATTATGATTTTTATAAAAAACAAAGGATTTGTTCATACTTTTAAAATACTGACGTAATTTACCATTATTTCTATATCGCCTTTCTATTGGGCTTGTTAATCCTTTTAACTTTGATTATTATAAGCATTCATAAAATTAACATTTTAAGTGACCATTTAAAAATAAGTATCTGTTTAGTTTACAGCTGCAAATAAACCTCAGGGAAAAAATCTTGCAAATAGCAGCTATTACTTTTTTTTACAGGGTAGAAATAATGTCACTTGTACCCATAGGGGCATCAAGTGAATGGTATTTATTTTCTCTGAACCACAGACCAAGGCAGAAGGAAATTGCCCTTTCTGGGTGAGATTGTCCTTTGTAACCATACCCTATAAAGATGATTATATAGCATATATATAATTTTACTACACTCATTTGTCTAATCTATTTCTAGCTAGTTAGACACCTGTCTATTCATATATACATCCATTCTTTTAGAGGATTGTATATTTTTTAAAGGCAGAGACTGTGTCTTAAATGTTTTTAAATCCTAAGGGACAAGCACAATGTCAGCTTCTTGATATAAGTGGAAATCAATACATGATTATTGAATGAATTCTCTGGTCTTGGCTAAACTGTTAACCTCTTGAGGGCAGGAACTGAATAAGATTCCTCTTTGCATCTTCAGGTTCTAGTACAGTATCTGCTACATAGTGGGTCTAGAAAATATATTGGCATCAAATAAATAAGTTACTAAATTTAAAATAAGTAGCAATAGAACATTGAACTTAATTGCCATAATCGGTTTTGAAAATGATTTTGACTTCTTAATTTTGTTCATAGTTCATTTTTGACTTTTCATCTTTGCACAAGGCAAGGATTGATGATGGCATTCCCTGGTTTTCACTTTTCTGATGATTATGAACTGGAGTTATTCTGAGTCGGTATGATGCAGCATGGGTTTGGTGGACCAATAGGCATCTATATACATAAGATGATTTCTATGAGAGGTTTTTGTTGTTGTTATTATTTGGATGAAAGGGCAGGAGGATTTTTGCACTGGCATCTAGGAATATGGTAAAGCAAACAATTTTAAAATGACATATGATCTTATCCAGTCCTTTACGTACTTCCAAAATATTAATTTTTCAACTCTTGTAGAATGAACATGAAATAGGCTGTGTTATGGATTGAATTGTGCCCCCCAAAAGATATATTCAAGTCCTGACTCCTGGCCCCATGAATATGATTCTATTTGGAAATAAGATTTTTGAAGATGTGATTAGTTAAAATGAGGCCAAACTGGATTAGCATGAGCCCTAATCCAGTATGACAGGTGTCCTTGTAAGAATTGTCCAAATTCTCTTTTATAAGAGGAGAGAACACCATGGGTTGCCTGCAAACCACAAAAAGTTAGAAGAGGCACAGAACAGATCCTTCCCTACCAACGCTGATTGAATAAGGGCCCTGCCGACTCCTTGGTTTTAGACTTCTGGCCACCAGATCTGTGAGACAATAAATTTCTGTTGTTGTAAAGGCATGCAGTCCATCATACTTTTTATGGCAGCCCTCAGGACACTCAGACAGGCTGAAACTGCAGGAGTTATTTATATGGAGGCTCTTTGGAAACTTGGGGGCATAATGCTCTGGCTCTGGGCCCAGATTACAAAGCATAGAGAGAAGTTGAGGATAGGGGCCTTATCTCATACTTGTCCAAAATGCAGCATGAACTAGGACAATGAGGTCTGAAAGGAAATTAACCTCATTTTAAGGACCCTAGGTTTTTCAGATTTGTGCTCTGTACTAGGGACCAGCATATTGAGTAGGGTGGAATTGGCAGCTAAGCACTACTGGGCGATGGTTCACAGTGAGACAATCCAGTAATTTCACGAGAGTTGTCTAGTGAAAGGGCTGCAGCCTCAAGATGTGCACACATGTTCATCAATACAACATGTGGATTCCCAGAAATACTGGAGGGAGTAGTCACAGAGGGTCACCTATATCTATGCACTTATATGGTTATTAGACCAAATAATTTTCAAATTAATTTTAATAATGTAATTATATCCCATGAGTTGAGGCAGCTTAAGGATAATTAGTTTACTATTATTATGCATAGATTTTTATAATGTTATATATTTTATCTATTTCAATGTTAACCTTTGGTGAATATTTTTCCAGATATATCTCTATATAAATAATTGTAATTCATAACAACGGTAGTATAAGGGTGGAAAAGTGATAAAAGGTGTTAACTGTGTTCTAGGATAATTTCATTGTCTGGTAAGTAGTGAAAGAACTAATTGATATTAGAATTTAATAATTAAAGAGTACATGTGTCATCTGTAGGATAACCATTGAAAGAATTATAAAGAATGTATATCTAACAAACTAATAGAGGAGAAACATGGAGTAAGGAAAAATGGCTAATGCAAAAGAAGGCAAGAAAGGAGAGAAAAAGAAACATGGAAATGGCAGGACAAATAGAAAGAAAACCAAGAGTAAGATGGTAGATTTAAGCCCCAGTAGAGTTGCTATCACATCAACTCTAAATGGACTAAATACTCCATGTAAAGGGTTATCAGAGTAGACACAAAAAGATTGAAAAGAAAAGAATGCAAAAAGACATATCATATGAACAATGAACAAAAACAAAGCTTGTTGGTTATATTAATTTAAGGCAAAGTAGCCTTTGGAAAAGAGATTTTACTAGACAAAAGAGCTATTTTGAAATGATATAAAGATCATTCATCAAGAAGACATAACAATCTTAAAAATAACATAGATTCAAAAATGTAAAATAAAACTGGCAACTAAAGAGAAAAATAGAAAATTCAAAAATCAGAGTTAAAGATTTTAGCACATTTTCCTCAATAACCAGAGAATAAGAAAACAATGCAAGAAGGACATAGATGATTTATACAACATGATTAACAAACTTCTCCAAATATATAGAACATAATATAAATATATCAGAATGCACATTATTTTCAAGGGCACATGAATATTTGTTGTGGTGTGAAACCTCTCCCTCTCTCTCTCTCCCTTTCCCTTCCCCCTCCCTTCTTTTCACTTCCTCCTTCCCGCCAAGAACACCAGGCAACAGATGAGGCTAGCCACTCCCTCAGTTCATGGGCCACCACCGCCAGGGCCAACCCCCCTCGCCACCTCCTCCCCGTCAAGTCCCGCCCCCGGCAACCTGAGCCTATATGTGCTTGTGCACTTCCTCAATAAACTCTCTTGATTGCTGCTCCCACCCGGAGAAGACAGTCTCTTGTCTCATCCTTCTGCCTCCCTCCCGTCCTTCCTGTTCCCCCGTTGTTCAGCCTCCGGCCACCAGCCATCAGTCGGGGACCTCCAACGGGAAAAACCTCCGACCATCAGTCAGAGACCTCCAGCCATCAGTCGGAGAAACAACAAATATTCACCAAAACAATCTATATGTTGGACCATGATGCAAGCCTCAATGTTTCAAAGAACTGAAATAATACAGAAGATATTTTCTGGCCATGGTAGAATTAATCTAGACATCATCTTTTAAAAAAATTAACAACATAATCCTTAACTATTTGGAAATTAGGCAATATACTTCTAAATATTTCAAAGACGATATCAAAATGATAAATTGAAAATACTTGGAATTAAATGATAATGAAAATATGATAAATCAAATTTGTAGGATGCCACTAAGTCCATGCATAGAGGATAATTTAATTGGCCCAAATTCATGTATTAGAAGAGTTGAAAGGTTGAAAAGCAATGATTTAAATGGCCCAAGAAGTCAGAAAAAGAAAATTCTAAAATTAAATCCAAAGAAAGCATAAGGAAGGATATAGTAAAAAGATGAGCAGAAATTAGCAAAATGGAAAATAAATATACAATAGAAAGGATTAACAAAACCAAATGTTGACCAGATTAATAATCCTTTAAACAGACTGATAAAATTGATAATCTCCTGGAAAGTCTTAAAAAGGAAAATCAGAAGGCACAAATTACCAATATCAGAAATAAAAGATTACTACAAATGCCACAGACATTAAAAAGATGATAAATGAAATTATGAACTTCTGTCCCCCCAGTAAAACACATGGATGAAATACACAAATTTCCAACTTACCCAATCCTTCATAATAAGAAAAACACAATTTCTCAAATCTGATAGAAAAGAAGCAGAAAATATGAATAATTCTATATAATATATATATATATGAAATTAAATTCATAATTTAAGAACTTCTCACAAAGAAATGGCTTCAGTGCAGAATTCTTCCAAGCCTTTAACGGAGAAATCATATCATTCTTACAAAAAATTGACAGAGAAGAAAAAAAAAAGGGAATATTTTCCAATTACAGACTGATCTTTCTCATGAATTTAGTAGAAAATTCCTAAAAAAAAAAAAAAAAAATTCACCCCCAAATCAGAAATATATAAATGAAATCAACACTGATAACTGTATCATTTTTATTTTTAAAATCATTGTTAGGATGATAAATTTTATTGCTGAGTAGATTATTCTTAAAAAGTATTCACAGGTACTATACTCATTGCATATTACCTTATTTTTGTTTAATCATTCCTCTCAGAGATGGTTAGTGAAAAGTCTTGAGGAGTCATGACAGAGACCTGCTATGGGAAATACTTAGAGATTCCAATCATTAAGGGAATAACTGGCAAAGAAGGACTGAGTGAGTCTGGCCTCCCAGTGAGCCCCTTTGCTCTCAGTTTTCTGAGGCAACCGTATTTTTGGGACACAGTTCTGCAGTTTTATACTATTGCATGACCTTATAGGTTTCAACAGGCTTATGGACTTTTCACCACAATTTGCCCAATCCTATTTGGGGCAAGAAGAATGACCCTGCTTCAGTTTCAAGCATGGGTTGAGACCAGAAATCAATCCATTTGAGACTCAGGAACTCGGTTGCCACAAGTCTTTAAATAAGACTGAAATTAGCATTAAGAACCTTGATGATGTTGTTTAAATGGTGATGAAATTCTTCTGGGGGCACAGTGTGCCCTCTGCACTGTGGAAGGGTAACCCATTCAGCCTCTGTTCAGAGACAAGTTGAGATGGAAGCTCTTACCATGTCTCTGAACTACCATCTTAGTTCCCACACTTCATCAACAGGTCTCACTAAAGGACTGGAGGCTCATGACTTCCCACAGTTGGCTGGGAGTTATGGGCTGATTATCCTTGTGATGGTCCAGCCAATCCTGATGTGTGGAAGTGGCTCCCTATTGCCCGCATACTAAATTGGGCATATTATTCTTAAGTGAACCTTCACTATGCTTTAGGGCTGTCTTTATTTCTTCCTAACATTGAAATCCGAAGCTGATCCGGTCATTTTATATGAACCAGCAGGCCTGTTGGTTACAAATGAGTCAAAAAACCTTCCCAGATTCAAGGGGAGAGGACATGGACCTCACCCTGGCCATGGAAGGCATGGCAAAGAATTTGCAGCCATGCTTTAAAACAGCTATGCATCGCCTTTACCTCCCTTATCAGAGGTTATTAATATATCCTTCTGGAAAAGAACCCTGTCCTTGCTCTCCACCTCTTTGCAGAAACATCAGTCACTGGTCCCTTGTTTCTGAACAAGCTCTGATGAGTCACAAACTCCATCAGCAGCCTCACTCCCACAGTCTTGGAGATTTAGTAGGAAAGGATTATACCTGGTCCCAGACTTTGGTAACCAGGGTAAGCCCTGGCGGTCTATGAAGCACCTGATATTAACCTCTCAACACTGGCTTCCCAGAATTCTACCCATCCTCCTCCCTGCGTTCACTTGAATTTAGCTTGCAGACAAGTTTTCCTCACTATAGATTTTGCCCAGTTTCCTTATCAATGTCTATTACTCCAGGCGAGAAGCTCCACTTAAGCTTCAGTCTAAATTCCAGGATTTGGTGACAGAGTACCCTGGCTTATACTTTATTACCTGTCAACTTTTCTTCCCTGGAGTTTGAGTCTATCTGATTGTGAATGGATGCCCCAACTCTCACCCTAGTGAAATCTTTCTGTGATTTGGATCTTTATTTTATGCCTTTTGGTTACTATTTCTTGGGTGGTCAAGGGTCATACTTGGGCCCAGTCTCTCCATTTGGCTAGTTATTCTCAACTCCTCTTTGCATCCCAATGATTGACTTATAGGATCACAGCTTTCCCCTTTTAATGGCAGCTTGGTGGTCTGCAGTGGCTCAGAGTCTGAGGTTTAACAATGGGCAGAGATCACTGCACATATTGATGGGGGAGGTTGAGGATCATGCCTGGAGAACAAAGGGCATACAAAAAGAAGTTAGGAAAAAACAGAATATATATATAAAATCAAGTAGATTTCTGAGTTTTCTTTCTAAAACCATATTTGGTTGACCTCTCTGTGGTCAGCTTTACTTTCAAATAATGAGGTGCTGGCTGAAAAGAAATGAAAGAGTGAAAAAATTCAAATGAAAGCATGTCTTCTATTATTTTCTTCTCTCTAAAAACCACAACATGAGTAGAAAATAAACTGATGCATTTCTAAGTGGTAATAAGACTTTTATTTTAAAATACCATATTTCGGCTTTTATATTTCTAGAAACAAATGTAGGTTGTTTTTTACTTTAAATGAAGGACTATAAAATTCCAGGAAAAACGTAATGTTTAATTGTTGTAATACTTAAAAATACTTAAATAATATTTAAAATAAAAGTTTACATTTACTTTGAAATTTAAAAATTATGTAATTAGAAATAAAATTTAAAATTAGGAAAAGTTTTTCTTATTACAAAAGTAATACAAAGTTATAGAAACATTCAGAAATCCAGATAAGCCAAAAAGTAAAATGAAGATCCTCATCAGTTATTCCTTTTAGAAAATTAGTGTAAAATCTAGAAGACATTTTTCTGTGTACATACTTAATAGATTACACAGTGTTTTAACACCCTAATTTTGTACTTAGTGTAATGTTAACATCTTGACATATCAGTGAAGTCACTATAATATCATTGTTAATAGTTGAAAGAGTATCTCACTTTAACATTTAGATGGCTTCTAACTTTCCATCGTTAAAACCTTCTGTAGTAAACAAAGTTGTATATCTCACATTCTCAATATATACTTCAGGAAAAAAATTGGAAATGATTTTTAAAAAGTGAGATATAATTTACATAGCATAAAATTCATTTTTTAAAAGTATACAATTCTGTGGTTTTAGTATATCCACAAAGTTGTGCAACCATCTGTGCTATCTAATTCTAAAACAGCTTCATTATCCCGGAGAGATACCCCACACCCATCAGCAGTTACTCCCCATTTTCCTCTGCCCTCCAGTCCTTCACAAACTCTTACCTACTTTCTGTTTCTAGGTATTTGCCTATTCTGGACAAGTCATATCAATGGAATCATTTAATATGTGGGCTTTTGCACCTTGAGTCTTCCTTAGCATATGTCTTCAAGGTTCGTTTATGTTGTAGCATGTATCAATACTTCATTCCTTTTTATGGCTGAATAATATTCCATTGTATGGATATACCATAATTTTACATTCCCATCAGCAGTGCATGAAGTTTTCAATTTCTCCACATCCTCTCCAAAACTTGTTATTACCTGAATTTTCTATTCTAGCCATCTTAGTGGGTGTTAAGCAGTATCTTGTTGTTTTGACTTTTCATTTCCCTAATGATTAATGATGTTGAGCTTCTTTCATCTGCATAGTGACCATTTGCCTATCTTCTTTGGAGAGATGTGTATTCAAATACTTTGCCCATTTAAAAATAGGATTATTTGTCTTTTTATTGTTGAATTGTAAGAGTTCTTTATATATTCTCTATACTAGTCCCTTGTCAGATATAAGATTTGCAAATATTTTCTCCCATTGTATGGGTTGCCTTTTCACTTGATGTGTCCTTTAAAGAACAAAAGTCTAATTTATCTATTTTCTTTCATTGCTTGTGCTTTTGGTGTCATATCCAAGACACCATCACCTAATCCAAGGTCAGAAAGATTTATGCCTTTGGTTCTTCTAAGCATTTTATAGTTTTAGCTGTACATTTTGGTCTTTGATCTATTTTGAGTTAATTTTTGTATATGTACAAAATTTTTGTGTATGAACAACTTCATTCTTTTGCTCCAGTTGTCATTTGTTCAAGAAACTGTTCTTTCCCTATTAATTGTCTTGGAATCCATGTCTAAAATCAATTGACCAAAAATGTAACGGTTTATATCTGAACTCTCAATTCTTTTCAATTAATCTATATGTCTATTAATCTGCAAGTATCACATTGTCTTGATAACTGTAGCTTTGTGGTAATTATTGAAATTGGGAGTGTGAACGCTCCAAATTTGTTCTTCTTCAAGATTTCTTTTTGGCTATTATGGATCCCTTCTCTTTCCATATGAATTTTAGGATTAGCTTGTCAATTTCTACAAAAAAAGGCAGCTCCTGTTTTAAATGGGATTGTATTGACTGTACATCAATTTGGGGAGTATTGTCATCTTAACAATACTAAATCTTACAATCTATGAATGTGGGATATCTTTCTGTTTATTTATGTCTTCTTTAATTTCTTAGTGATATTTTACAGTTTTTAGTGTACAAGTCTCAAACTTTTTAGTTAAATTTATTCATATATATTATTCTTTTGGATGCTATTAAAATTATTTTTTAAATTTCATTTCAGATAGATCATTGTGAATGTATAGAAATTCATTTCAGTTTTGTATATTGATCTTGTATTCTGCAACCTTGATGAATTCATTTATCAGCTCTAACATAGTTTTTGAGGAGTCTTTAAAGTTTTCTATATATACAGTCATGTCATCTGTGAATAGATATAGTTTTACTTCTTTTCCAATCTACATGCCTTTTATTTCTTTTCCTTGCTAGAAATAACTTTGAAAATATTTTGGATGTTGTAAACTATGTATACTTCGCTCCCTGGAAATATTGAAAAATTTTATTTTTAATAGATAAGAGATGTTGTTGTAATTTAAATATCTTCAAGTCCTGAAGAATATTTTTCCCACGTGCCTACTGGACATTTGTATCTCTTTAGTGAATTTTACTTCATTTCATTTATACACATGGAATATTTGTGCTTTTTGCATTGATTTGTTAGACTCTTTATATATTAAGAATAATAATCTTTTAGCTGTCAGATAAATTGCAAATATATTTCTCCCACTTATTGGAATTTCATTTACATTGCTTTTGATATACAGATGTTTTATATTCTTATGCAATCATATTTTTCAGTCATTTTATTTGTGGAATCTGCCTGGGGTATCAGGCTTAGAAAAGCCTCCACTTCTATGAATATGTAACTCTTCACCGGTTTTTTTAAATCTATATATATATTTTATAAATATTCTATATTTGAGAGCACACATTTGAATACTAATAAAATAGTTCAGATATTTGAGTCTGTAGGATTTTAGATGAACTTAGTGGTCTTCCACTATTTATGAAGAATGAGTTATCAGGTCATCCCTGCGGCTATATTTCCTGAAGCCACCTTCCCCTGTGGCAAATAGCTGAAAAGAATTTCCCAGATGGAACTTCAGCCTTTTGCCTTGCAGTCAGTCTCTTCTGAGAGAATGCCACCTTTGCTGACTCTAATCACAAATACAATCCAATTAAAAGCTATTATGTTAATGTGAATAGAGAAGGAGATAAAACAAGACAGTGAAATGTTTCATTTAGACCCAAATGAGTTGATTTCTCCGGGCATAAAGAATCCCCATTAGGTTGGTTGCTGCAGAGACATAAAAACATGCAAACCAAGCTGCTGATTAAAATCTGGGGAGGAGAGATAAAAGGTTTATCTCTGTGACAAGGGGTGGTTGATGGACTATTAGATGACACATTTGTATGCTTGCTTTAAAACCTTTCGGCTTCTGTCATGCATTGTCATTGAAAAAACCGCTCTTTTCCATGAAGTTCATATAGGGCTTATCAGGAAAACAAAATTGATGTACAGTGCTGTGAAAATGACAGCATCATTTCTCTGTGCACATAACATTTTGTATATTTGATGA
The DNA here is from genome assembly GCA_029593785.1 of Cabassous unicinctus. Taxonomy (NCBI): domain Eukaryota; kingdom Metazoa; phylum Chordata; class Mammalia; order Cingulata; family Chlamyphoridae; genus Cabassous; species Cabassous unicinctus. Next base: position 22,083 of record JAQZBX010001204.1, on the reverse strand, counting down.
GGGTGGCCTAAAGGAGGAAGTTATAACAGCACAAGAAGCTGATGCCTTTCTCAGGATTATTAAACTCAGTGAGGTAATTTTATTTGTGGAGAATTAAAGGGTTGCATTGAAGAATAGACAAAATGACTTTAAAAGATTAAAAATGTTTTCACCCAATTTTACATCACACAGCTATTGGTTTGTAGGAAGCATTCAGGGTTTTTCTTAATGGCAGTGTAAGGGCATAAAGTGTAATGGACTATGGTACTTCTTGAATAATTTATTTTGGGTTTTCTGTATCTCACCCTAATTCCATACAAGATTACATTTCAGTAGATAAATGAAATAGATTTGTCATGCAGACTACATTTTATTATATAATGTTGAAAGCATTTTTTGTATTTATCAATTTATTCTCATATCCATCTTCTCATCTTCTCCTCAGTGTAAGAAAGCCTAAGTATGGCAGTTGGCATTGGGGTAGGGACTACCAAAATCCATTTTTCCATCTTCCATTTGTAATAGAAATGCCAGGCATGTGGTTGAGAGGCTAGAATATGTTTTGCAAGTTCCCTTGCATAAACATGATACCAGGTAACTTAAATTCTCGAGGGTACAATGCGTGCTCAGTTCAGATCCATACATATCTCCCATTTCCTTCTTGACCTCCAGGATGACCTTGACAGCCTCATATTGAAGATGGCAGAGCCACTGTCAGCCTGGGTCCCTGACCAGTAGTTTGGAGAAGGGCCCCCTTGTTGACCTGAACACACACCCTAGCCTGTTTCACCAGCAAGAAAAAAGCTTCTGTTGAATTTGAACATTATATGTGTCCATCTATTTGTTACAGCAATTTAACCTACCTCAACTGATTAGGCAATGTCTCCAACTTATAAACAAGTCAAGAGAAGCAAAGAGCTCTCATGATTTGCTTCATACCCCACAGTACTCTTCCTTATATTTCTGTGAGGAAGTTATTTCTAAATATTCTTTTCCCCATTACTGCCGTTCCTAATCATTCCCAGATTCCATATTTGCAATTTCGTCTACTCACTGAAATTTATTCATAATCCCAAAATAAATACTTGTGGTACTTTGTAGTGATTCACAGACATTTGCAGAGTGGTAACAGATTTGAGTTGCCCGATACTCCTGTTCCCAGCTGAGGCGGAACAAGGAGATGTTCTGCCTTCTTGTTTCAGCTCTCATGTTCTAAACAAGTGCTCCTCTTGCACTCTCTTGAGGGCCATGTTTTCACTTTTTTGTGTTTTTGTTGATGATTTCACTGTTTAAAATGGCCCCCAAGCATAGTGAAGTGCTATCTAGTGTTCCTAAGTGCAAGATGGCTGTGATGTGCCTTATGAAGAAAATACATTTTAGATATGCTTCCCAGGCATTAGTTATAGTGCTGTTGGCTGTGACTTCATTGTTAATGAATAAACAATATATATTAACGAGTGCCTTTAAACAGAAACATACGTTAAACAAGTTTATGTATTGATCGGGAGACAAAAACGTTGCGACCAGATGCCTGCAGAAACCTAATCTGGTACTTTCCCTATGAGCAATAGTTCACTATTTGCTAATTCAGTGTTCATGACAACTTTATGGAAGATAACTACTGCAAATAAAGAGAATTGACTGTATTTATTTTTTAAAAAAAACTTTAATGCAACAAGTTCAAGACAGTGGTTAAAATAAATTATGATCCACTATCCTTTGTGTGGCTCGTATTACTGTATTCTTGGTGACCTTGAAAGAGCAATGGCTCATTGTTTCATTTTCAAAATTAAGATTCCATTTAAAACAATTGTTAAATATATTAGGAAAAGAATATGGTGACACCATAGAGGCGACAAGTAAATCATTTTGCTTATTAAAATGTTATATCTTTTGAATTCTACAAAATAGTGCCATTTGTTTTCTTGGTAAGAGCTGAAGTGATAACAAGCTCGTAGATTTTGCTCTGAGTTTACGGTTTCTTAGATGCCTATTTTCTTGGCTTCTATTTATAAAGTGCTGTATTTTATGTCACGGTTCAGCATCAAAGCACCTCATTCTCCTTATTTTAGAAATATTTACAATTAAAGTTACAGTTAAAGCTCAAATGTTACAACTCCTTTCAAGTCTTACAATACCTACAGAAGGAAGTAGTAATTCATGGATCCCATGTCCACATTTATGGCATGTCTGCCACAAAAAGTACAAATCTCAATATTAGAAAGGACCAGAATACTCACAGATGCTAAAGGTATTTCTTCATTCCAACAAACTTTATGGAGTACCTATCATGTATCAGAGACTCTTTTAGGCACCGTGGATGCAGTGTGGACCAGGGCAGATAAAGTTCCCAACCATGTGAGACTTTCATCTTACTGTGAGAAAGAAACACAGCTAAGTTAAATAGAAAAAATATCAGATAATGATAACTGCTTGCAAGGAATTAAAATAGGATGAGGCAATGGTGCCTAATTGACAATTTTGTTGACAATTTTAGATAAGGAGATCAGGGAAGACCTCTTTGAGGAATGAATACATAAAATGAGACTTGAGTGACCAAAAGAGGGAAGTCTCTGCAGGTAGAATGGAGAACTAGTGCAATGATGCAAAGACAAGGATAAGCCTGTTTATTCAACAGCAGGCAACAAGGCCCCATGAGAGAGGGAGAGAAGGACAGGACTGAGGTTAGAGGAGTAAAAGGGGTCAGTTCATGGCACCTCATAACCAAGAGTAGAGTATGGGTTTTATAGTAATTATGATGGACATTAAATGTTTTGAATTAGAAATGTGATATGATTAGTTTTATGTTTTGAAAAGATCGTCCAGCTTGTAATGGGGAGAATGTTGGGGAAATAGTAATGCAAAGTTAGTGCTTAGGATTGAAAGCTTTGAAGTCAGCCAAATTTGGGCTTGAATCTTACTTAACTACTGCATGGTTTCAGTTTGCTCATGTGTACAATGGGGTAAAAATAAAGTACCTTCCTGGGCAGGTTACTTTGAGAATAAAACAAGCAATTTTATACATTGTATTTAGCATGATGATTAGGTGATAGGAAATGTTCAATATAAGGTGAATGAAATTTTAAAGACTATGAATTTAAAAGTATAAACCAGTATTTTAAAATAAATGTAATATAGATCCATTTGAAAAATAGCACTAGTGCTTCTTTTTTTTTGACTGGCCAGACTTGGAAAATATGGGAAATGAGTTGAGAAAAGGAAAGAAAGGATGAGAAAAAATACTAATTTTCAAGGTAACTTTTAACATAATGGAATCAAGGGGAAAAATACAAATGTGAAAGTCTGATTACTATGTTTCAATAATCAAATGGCTATTGAGTGTTTACCCTGAGTACCAAGTTAGTGGTTAACATACATTATCTGCTTGTCTATATGTTATTCCATTGAATACTTGCAGCAAAACAAAGAAATAATTATGATTACACCCATATTAGAAATGAGAAGATTGAGGTTCTGAGAATTTAAATAGTTTGCCCTGTAGTTAATAAGTGACTAGAACTGGATTCAACCTCAGGGCTCTCTGGTTTCAGATCATTGTGATCTTAAACACTCTGCTATAATGTCTCCTGGTTTTAATTAAGTTTGAGCTTCTTAATTAGAACAACATGTAAATAGAATAGTACTTCATGGCTAATGCTTTGGATCTTTGGTGGATCCTTATTACTGAACTTCCTGAGGTCTCATCCTCAAAGGAGAAAAAAAGCTTGGGGGATGTGCCTTTCTTAGGATTAAAAATAATTTGGGGCATGTCTGATGTGCAACAGAGCAGAAAGTAAGCTGAGCTAAGATCTGTTGATTCTGTTGAAGATCTATAGGAAAGATCATTAATGATTTCTGGCCAGAGAAAAGGGGGGTGGGGGGACAGAAAGGGAAAGTGATGATAAAAATGATGAAGAGGAACAAGAGTTGATTAAAAACAAAACAAAAAACAAGAAGAAACCCAATGAAAATTTCCTAAAAGTTCCATCAGATAAACATAACTCATTCAAAAATATTCTGTATCTAATGCTATTGTGTAATTTGCACCTGAATCACAGATTGTGTGAGATTGAGAACGATTGATAGGTGCAGAGATAGATAAAAAGCTTTTTAAAAAAATAAGCACCTTTAAGGACTCTGCTCATTTTGTGTCCTAGTATCATACAGTTCATTCAAGAGAAAAAACAGAAGTACACTCACGTCTTACAAATTATCTGAGAATCTACCGCTTCTGAATTTCTTGCCATGTTTGTACTCTAAGTCATTTTAAGAGGTAAAAACCAAATTTGCAAGTGATTTTTCCACTGTCAGCATTAAGACCGGAGAACAGTGTCTTTTTATGTCTCATTTCTAGATTATACCCAAAACTTTTAGGGCCGCTGGTGAAATGAAGATGTCATTCATTTTCTTGCCCTCAAAATAAAATTTCATTAAAAACAAACAAACAAACAAACAAAACTGTGGGCCCTAGTTTCCCTACAGAATTTTAGAGATTTACAATTTATTCATCTCTGCCTACAAAGTGAAATTATGAAGGAGAACCAGGTAAGTCTGCTGTATTCTCAGCACCTAGCATATACCTGCCACAGAGAAGGCACTCACACAAAGGTTCTTAACTGACTGCCTCAATACATAAAATCCAAAAACCATCCTTGAATTTGAATTTCTCTGTAGAAACATGAGCATGAACTGAATGTTTTTTTTTTTGTTTTTTTTGTTTTTACAAAAAATCAATAAATTTCCTTTATTTCAGCAATAATAATTAGAAGACTTGATAGAAGATGTATAAAATAATTACAAATAAACCTAAAGGGAAATGTGCAAAACCTATATAGAGAAAACTATAGATTTCTATAGAAAACTATAGAATATTAAAGAAAAGGATTAAAGGTAATTTAAATGAAAAATCTTACAGTAAATATCAAAAACATGCTAGAATCACCCAAATTACTCTCTACATTTATTAAATTTTTCAACAGTTTTGGGGAGAATCTTAACAAAAAATCATTATTTGACCTATGACCTATGAGAGGATGTACAAAAAAGCAATGAGGGGCCCATTCCCCCATAATGCCATATAGTATAAAGCTACATTAATGATAGCACTGCTAGCAACATATACAAATAGATGGAGATAGGTCAGTAAAACAAAATTGTATATAATAAAAGTGATATTAGATTATTCAACAAATGGAATTTGGCCCTGGCTAACCTCTCAAAAATAAAGTTAAACTTCTTAAAAACTATAAAAGTATTAGAAGAAAATGGAAAAGATTATAATTTCTTGGAATGTCAACAATACCAACAGTCATAAAACCAAAGATTAATAAATTTGTATATTGAACTGAATGTTGAAGAGAAAAACCAGAAAGGTGCAACCTCAAATTAGAAGGGGAAGAATGGGACTCTCACGTAGGAAATTAATAGTTGTGTGGAGTTTGCTTGGAAAGGGCTTGTCAGCAGCAGGTTCAAGAATGAATGCCACCAAAAATTACTCCCCACCTTCTGCCTTTGACTTAAGGTGATGATCTGTACTCACTTCTGCTAAGGTTTTAACCCCACGCGTCCTGGTTTGCTTTTACTAGCATACTGGGAACGCAAAGTCTTAATTCTTCCATGCTCATCAGGAGCCATTTTTATAATATGCAGAGCAAAGCAGAGGTGGGCATAGCATGTGTCCACCTACTGGATAGTTCTCTGGGGGCATTTGACTTTAGTTTCCTTGGTATATTTGCTCTGCGTGTTTGAAATAAGACATGCAGCTATGGGGCCTGGCCAAAGGTGGTCATTGAAGAATATTGATACCCAGAGTAAAGATGGTTGGGTAGTTCTGATTTAGATTTGAGTCCATTCATTTATTCACTAATTAAAAAACAATATTTCTTGAATGAGCAATATATGCAATAAATTATGCTAGAAATTGCATAGCATTATATGCAATAAATTGTGCTAGGCACAATGTCATTATCCTCAGGTAGTTTAAAGCCAAAGAAAGGAAATACCTTTACTATTAGATGGGATTTCTAAGGGCAATAAATGCTGTATAAAAAAGAGCTACAGAGGTTCAGGAAAAGGACAGGTTGAGGGTGGAGGTTGGTATGTATAAAAATAAATGTTTGATTATATATATTCTGAAGTTGTTTTCAACAGAATGCATAAAAGTAAAGGTGAGACTATAAACATATATGTCTTTTTCCCACCCTACCCTACCACCCACTGCATTGCACAAACCTGAGACAATATCTCCCTAAAGCTTCTCTTAAGCTTGTTAAACTTAAAAGAAGTGTAGTTGGGAAGAGCAGAGCATTCCATTCTGTCCTTGCAAAGAGATATATATCCAGGGAAATAACTAACTTTGTGCCTTTTTATAACGCTCTTTACTGTACTACATAGTTAATATTTATCACTCATAATATTGACATATGTTCTAGGGTGTTCGTAAGCTCTGTATAAAAACTACTTGTGTGATCTTTTTTATCGGACCACTGCAGTACGACCACACCTGGCTTGGCTACCAACAGATAGATCTGGAGGCAAGGTTACCATTTCAGAATCCCATGCAAAGCCTTATTTGTAAGGTCCTAAAAGAATATGAGCCGGGTAAAAATACGGCTGCTGCTGACTCCACTAATCACATAATAACAGGGCATACGTAAGTTTTAAGGGTGGAACACGATACTTGCAAATTGCTTCACAGAAGGCCACTTGTCTCCGTTGGGACTTGTGCCACTGTTTTAACAAGCTGGAGTTGATCTGCATTCCTAGCGCCCTTGCTACTGAGTGCTAATCCCACTCCACCACTGAAAGAATATGCTGTTTAGTAATTTGTATCAAAATGGGGGGAAAACAGCACCATGTGCCTGCAGGTCATCTCCTTTATGAGGCTTACTGCATTGCCAAAAGGATGAGGAGTGTGTGGATTTCCTAGAAAAAACCTGGGGTAGAAAGAAAGAAGCGATGGACAAAAACCTGCCAGTGAAGGAGAGTCATATGGATTTGACGACAGTGCAGAGGAAAATCAAAGTCAAGGCAGGTGGAGGAGGAAATCTACACCATCTCAAATTTCTGCCGGGACTTTAGGGCAGGGAATGAACAGCTCTGAGCGCTGGCAGGATGCCACATGCCATATAATTGAAAGGATGATGTCCCTTTGCCCCAGTAACCCAAATTTTCCCTCTGGTTTCTCTGCCAGACTTTGTTTACGGTGTCTAAAACAGAATTGAATATTAGTCTTGGAAGAGGCACTGGGAGCCTCTGGTAACACAGGGTTTGTAAATATTGGGTGCGGTCAGTCCACTGTCCCTTGGCCAGAGGATTGTCCTCACTGTTGCCAATACAAGTCTCCAGCAAAACTCTACCGATTGATTAGAGCTTTCATAAGGGGAAAAACACAACAGTGTCCCAAATTTCCAGATGAGTTAAGTGCCGACAAGCATTTGAAAGCACATTTCTGTCCACATATATCTTCCCACTATCAACACCATATACTAGTGATGTAACTTTGTTATAGGTCCTTGGGGTGTGCGTGTGTGTGTGTGTGTGTGTGTGTGTGTGTGTGTGTGTAGAGGGGGAGGTTATATGGGAATTCCCTATACTTTCGGTGTAATTTTTCTGTAAATGTCGATCTAAAAAATGTAGATTAATACAAAAAGAATGTGAAAGTGGCTTGGATCTAGAAGTGATAGCAAATATTTACTCCCTAACATAGCATCCTAAACAAATTTAATTTTCAACTGATATTAGCTCAATCTTCCCTTGCTTCATTGTTGGATTGAAGCGTTTGAGAGCAAACATGCCATTTTAAATCTGAAACATCAGTTGGGAAAAAAATGTGATTTTGTTGTTTTATGCATTCATATACTTTCTATTTTGTGGCCCCAATCAACCCTGCGGCAGAAGTCATAGTCTTAGCAAATCTGGAAGAAAATCAGTCCCAAACTGCTCAGGTCCAATTCCTAGCTTTACCAGTTACTGCTAATTGTGTGACTTTGGGCAAGTCACTTAAGCCTTCTAATTCTTAGTCTCCTCATCTATAAAATGGGGATAGTCATAGGACCTCCTTCTTAGGGTAGATATTGGATAATACATGTAAAATATTTAGAAAATATTTAGAACAGTGGCCCGGACTGTTAGTCACTGTAATTCACCAGTGTAATTCAGTCAGTTCTGGGTTTCCTCCAACTCCTCGAGGCTGATCTTAATTTCTGGGGGACTGACAGAGTTCTGTAGTATTGGTGGGAGAAGTCACCTTGTCAGTAGTCATTTTCCATCTTCTTTGACCTTGTCCATCTCTGGTCATTGGCATCTGCAAGGTTTGTCCCCTGGGCATCCCTGGTTGTCCATCCAGTCTGGTCAGTCTACATTCTTCTCCTCCTGATGGCAGAGCCTTTTCAGTCTTACCAGTCCTCTTGTGTAAATAAGGGGTTTGTGCAGGAGTTGTTTTAGGAGCTCTCCAATGTCATTCTGGAGCTCCAGGAAACAGGAGGGTTTTTCTGAGATTGTCTGTCTTCTCACACATCCCATGATGGTTTCTGTCTTACTCTGCCAAACTGTATGAAAGGAGAGTTCCTAAGACATTTTTCTTCTCTCCAACCCCTTTCCTCTAAGGATTCTTCTAGGAATGTAGACACAGCTGATCTCATCACATCTGCAGCCCTGTTGGGAAGGCCTATTGTTTGCTTCTCTTGGATTGAGACCCTGTTGAGAGTGGGGCCAGAGCAAAGAACTTTCTCAGGCACTCTTCAAGCATGCTCCTTGCTGTCCTGTTGACCCATTATCTCCTCAGCTCTTGGAATAATTTTCCTGTTGAGGGTGGAAAATTGGCTCTTATATCATCAAATATATTCCTCAAGTCTGCTATTCATGGTATAAACTTCAGCTTTCACAGTAAAATAAAATTTAGGTTTTTGTGATTCAAAATACTAACTTTCAACTTATTGTTCTCGATCTCAGTGTTTCAAAGCCCAATTTAAAGTTTATGAGCTCAAATTTGACTCTTCTCCTGCCCCTTCTCTGAGGCAGAATGTTCAGGATGCCTTGGCCGAAATGGAGAGACCAGAAATATATCAGTTCGTATTTCAATATCTTATTGATTGTATTACACAAGTGGTTAGAGTAGACTAAATTGACTTGCTTCTCCTCCATGAAAAAGAAATGGAGTGGCTCTAGGGGGTAAAGGCAAGGAAGGGTATATAGACTGGAAGGAATGTGACCCTAGACTGATCAAATATTGACTATATTAGGATATTCTTTACTTCGTTTCTCTCCATACCCTCTGAATTCCTTTTTCTATTGCTGTGTAGCAAATTACCCACAAATTAAGCAGCTTAAAACAGCACAAATTTATTACCTCACACTTTCCATAGGTCAGGAGTCTGGGTTTGGTTTAGCTGTGTCCTCTCCATAGGTTCTCACAAGGAAGAAATCAAGGTATTGGCCAGGGCTGTGGTTTCATATGGAGCTTGACATCATTTTCCAAGCCCACTGACTGCTGGCAAAATTCAATTCCTTGTGACTATAAGACTGAGGTTTCAACAATTAGAGGCTGCCCACCATTCCTGGCCATGTGGCTCTCTCCACAACATGACAACTTGCTTCTTCCCAGCCAGCAAGAGAGCATCTTTGCTGCTTCAGACTTTTCTGAACCTCTAGATCCTCTTTTAGAGGGCTTACCTGATGAGGTCAGGCCCATCAAGGATGACCTCTCTTTTAATTAACTTAGAGTCAAATGATTAGGGACTCTTATTACTCCTGAAATATCTCTTCCCCTTTGCCATATAACATAACCCCTTTGCCATATAACATAACCTAATTATGGAAGTGATATCTCGTCATATTCACAGGTTCTGCACACACTCAAGGGGGAGATTATATAAGGTTCATGTATCAGGGGGTAGCAATATTGAGGACTACCTTAGAATTCTGCTGACATCTTTTCTGGTGGCATTTAAACTTTGTACATCCTTATCCTTTTATCAACATCCACCCTACCTATGGTTCAGCAGCAGCAGCTGTTACATAAGAAAGTGCTTCCTTGGAACACACCTAAGTTGTGAGCTGGTAGTTTTCTTGGTGAAGTGTATTCCCCTCTCTCTGAACTTGGGGAATACTTGTTCTCTTGAATAGAAAATAAAGTATATTTAGCTAAATGCCTGACATGGAGTTCAAAAGTGAAGAGGAGACCATAGCTTACTCGAGTCCAGGAGCACCAAAGGATGAAACAATTTTGCGTATGATTTTGCCTTATTTTACAGGGATATTTGTGTTCAGCTAAGTTATCATTGTACTTTATCTTTGTTTATTTTCCATTGTACAGTGACTAAGTCAATGAGACCCCTGTCAGAATGTCAAGCTGGCTGCCACATTGGGAGGTCAATGTCTTGACCTTATTCAAAGGTCATGACCGATTCTCAGCACGTTTCCCAGGAGAAACCTTCTGAACTTACTAAACTAATTCCTAAGAAATGTATATGTTTTGTAAAATAGTTTTCGATTATGTCATGGCCATCCATGGCTCATGAAATTCATCCAGTATGGGTATTTTATAACATTCTGTGCTTCACCTGTTTCTGACTAAAATGGTTTGGGGCAGTGTCATTGAGAGACCTGATACCTTTTAAAGCTGGGAAAACAATACATTCCCTTAGAATGGAGTGTATGAATAAATGAGATTAATTTTAAATTTCTTCTGGGAACTAAAGCTTTATCTAAGGTTATGCCCTTGCGGATACAAAATTGTTTGTGTCCTGAAAGAAATTATGGTTGTGTCATGATGCTAAACCATCTGGTGTGGAAAAAAAAATCAGTCAGTTGTCTATTCATTTAGCATCAAATACCTAAATATTGGAAACTATCCATATCTACATCTACATCTACATCTATATCTATCTTTGTAAAATGTCTTGTAGACAAAGCATCACTTGAATTGTCGGGCTTGCATTTTGGATATAGTTTCTTTGGGGCTGAGAAGATTTCAAGGAAAATAATGGCTCCTAATTCTCACACGTGGTCTCCCAAACATATTTTTTCCTTTATCAGCTAAGTACATCATCACTGCCAGGAAAAGTGCTCTTTGCTGCCAAGGTAAGTTCAACAAATGTGACTATTCTGCTCATTCTTTCCTTTGAGATCACACTGGTGGTAAAATATATGAAAGTAACATCTATTAATTCTCCAGCCTTAAAATAGTCAATTACCCATTTCCAAGATTAATATCTTTCTTTCCTTTTTCAATGGGGAAGAACTTGATGGATTTTGTGATTGTGTGTGTGGCAGAGATATACACCCTCTTACTAATCCCAAGTTCTTCCCCAAAAAACAAGTTCCTCTACTAACATTCCATTTCTTCTTTTTGAGTTAGGTTTACATGGAATTAAGTTAAATGATCAAAAACCATCCCAGCCCTATGGATAAAATATGATTTTCTGTGTGAGCTAGAATAATGGTCTTGAGGCTACCTAAAATCTAGACCAAAGCCTGGACAACTCTTTCCTGGGCCAAGCAGAGTTTGAAAAATCCCCACCATTAAAATTATTCATTTGGACTTAAAGAACTCTACAAAATTTTCTTTTAAAACCCCTGAAAGTGGTGGTGGAACCCATAGTTTTCAAAATAATTTGTCTATGTATTTAACTTAAAGATTTTTATTATTATGAAAGCAATACATGCTCAAGATAAAATTTTCAACTAGTAATTTATAAAATGAAAATTCTGTTTCTTACCTCTCAGATTCCTCAGTTTGACTACCCAGAGGCAGTCATGGTTAATACATTTTTTGTTTCTTTGCAGAAATAAAAGTCACATACACACACAAAACACACTCCCACCATGCGCACATAAATAAGATCAAATTTTTATGAGTCAAAATTCATCAGATAAAATGTCCCTATTTATGAGTCTTTTGAATGTTTCACTAAAAAATTAGATGCTACCAAATCCTATGGTTTCTCATTTTTATTCTATCCTGGTTTAGAATATGTATTTATGCATTCCAAAAGAGGAAATGCATTTGAAGATATATCCTTCAAGTTGAGATATCCTAAAGCACAAGTGTAAAACTTCAAAGGTAAATCATGTACACAGGTTAGCTCTCAACACTTAATCATGTCTTTCTCCCTAACAATTTTATCAATCACTGCAATTTGCTAAAATCTTCAAAAGGTGAAGGATTTTTTGTTGCTCCATTGCATAAAAATTTCCAACTGATTTTGAACAACATGAAATAAAAATGTAGGAGACATTTGCTTTCATAAGTCAACTTTATAAAAATGATGACATAAATTGAGACCATGATGAGGCCAAAATGGCTACTCTCTGAGTTCCCAAGCCCCTTGTTACTCAAAGCGTGGGTCACGAACCAGCAGCACTGGTTTCACCTGGGTGCTTGTTGAAAATGCAGAAACTGGTCCCACCTCAGACTCACTGAATCAGAATCTGCCTTTTAACGAGATCCCCAGGTGATTTGTAAAGCATTACAGTTTGAGAGCCCTGACACAGAACTTTCTGGAATGGGAACTTTAGTTGGCCTGTGTTTTTCTGCCCTTGGGAATGCTGACAGGCTCGGTAAGTCAGCTACAGTATTTCTGTATCCATTAGTGAAGATTTAAAAAAAAAAAAAAAAAAGTGTTGATGATCATTTCTCAGCTCTATGTTAAGACCTAATGTCAACTGAATATTCATAATTTCAGATAAAACCGTTCGCAGTAGTACTGGAGAATCTTGCTTGTCATTTACAGTCTTCATTCCAAATAGGGCTTTTCTCTTTTTAGCTCTGTAATACTAAATAACTTCATTTAATGCAAAGCAGAGCTACAATACTGGTTGCAAAAATAGTTTGCATCCAAGCTACTGTGCTGGCTAATTTCAGTGGTTGGAATTCCTGTGGCACTTGCTGTCTTCAAGTTTTTGTTCACACAAAGGCATGCCTCCCCTCCCCACCTCCCCACCTGCTCTTTTTTTTTTTTTTTTCATTTTCTTTGTTTTGTTTTTGTCCCAACCCGAACACAAGGTCAGGTTATATTGGCAGTTGGCATAATAGCTAATTACACCCTTGTTTGGCCAAGGATGTGGGTTGAGGAATAAATCAGGGTCTTGATGGTTCAGTTCATGCCACTCTTGGTTATTAGATTTGTGTCACTGAGCAAAGTTGTGATCAAAGCAGGTGGCGAGGGGTCGTGGAGCATGCCCGTGCCTAATTGCTGGAGTCCTAAAGGAAGTTTGCAATAAAAGGCCATTAACTACCAGCCTTTCCGATCAGTGAAGCAAACATATGGAGAAATTATGTTCATCAAGTGAGAATCTGAAGGAAAATACCCCATGTAAATGTTTGCCCCCCCCCCTTTCCACGCCTTACCTCAAAATCACAGGACATGCAAATTAATTTTAATGTAGTTAGTATAGAGTTTACTAAATGGAACTCTTCAAAGGTAAAGGAAAGTATATCAGAAATCAGAATCATTAGAATGATTTCTCCCCTAAAAGATTTTATATAACTCATCTAATATTATTTAAATATAAATTTGTGAAGGGAAAATTGTTGCCATACAAGACATGTTTATAATGGAAGAAATTAATTACCTGTAAGCCAACTCTCATAAAACACTATACAATATATAAATATCTCCAACAAGCTTTCCTCTGCTCTTTCTCATTGATATCCTTCCTTCTATTGCAATCTGAAACCCCCCAAGCAGTTGGGAGAAAAAGTAGATAGAATCTCCGATTTAGATAATATTGTGTCTGTTGTCACAGTTATTAACTGTGAAATCCTTTGATACCGCAGCTATGAACTCAGCTCCATATGTAGGCAGCTGAGCTATAGCTGCTGAACTGCAAATGGGCAATGCCAGCTCTTGTAGCAGCCTGGTGAAATGTGGCCACCACTTTGCCCTTTGGCGTAAGTGACTAATTGTCCAAGATAAAACTGACTCACTGGGTAAGCTTATTAAATAAATTATCCAAATTGTAGTTGTTACTTTCCTCTCAGTGTTTATTAGTGAATCATAGTAGGATTTGTGCTGTGATAAAAATGATAGCTCCTCTTCCTAAGAAGGAAAAAAAAAAAAAATCAAAGGTACGTACTCAACAATTTTTGGTCTCAGTTTTAGGCTTTCATGGTCTGACTTCCTTAAAGTTTTTCTGTGGACTTCCAAGAATACATGAACCACAGATAAATGACCTCTGAATCAAAGGGAAAGAGGTTTAGGGCTTGGAACTCTGTGCCAAGTTCCCCTAGACATATTTCTGCTCCTATAGCTTCATTTTAATGACAATTAAAAATATATACATTATCATTTAAAAATAATCTATTTATCTTGATTTTTATGTAGCTTAGCATTTAGTCACCAGAAAACTACAGGACTTTGTCATGTGGCACAATTGCCAGCATCTAACAAACTTGAAAAATTTTGCATTAACTGAGATCTTGGTTTGATCTCAGAGAGGCAATTTATTACAGGACACTTAAGCCATGCTATTCGTGTCCTAAAGTTAAAACATTGTTCAGTAGTGGAAGCAATTTGACACAAGTATATCCACAATTTGTAGTGTAACTGAATAAAAAAAATTCCTTTGAGCATTTAATTTTTTGTTCTTTGCTTGTTTTGAGCTTGCATTCCCAACATGTGAGTTTCTGCAGAAGTTAAGGAACTTTCTGTCTAATGACTATGTTGACTGGATTCTCATTAAGCATAAATATATATAAAATAATATATATAATTACTTCAAAATAATTTCTTACTAGAGATCAGTCAAACTACCCTTGCTGCTATCTCTTTTCCTACATTGCTTTCAAGTTTCCCTTCTTTCCTAATTTTAAATTAGAAAAGGAAAAGAATGAAAAGGAAGAAGAAATAAGAAAATGTTCTTATATTATCTTTGGTCATTTATTACGTGTTTTACTCATATATTTTAAGAATGTTACATACACTTAAACATTTGTGTAAATGAATGTATCTCTCACCCCAGAAAAAATGGGGGATGGCTGTTTATAGATATGCAGGATAAATCTGCTTTTCAGCTGAAGAGAGTAATTATTGTGGATAAATGTTAAACAGTAATCTGAAATCATTTCTATGTATAACAACAATAACAAACACTTATGTAGCACTTACTATGCACGATGCTGTCTTCTAAATATTTTCCTTATTTATTACAATAAATGCAAAATTGTGAGTCACCCCATTAAGTATAGTGGCTAGCGTAGAAAAAGAGGTCTTCATGTGAGAAGACCAAATCTTGCAGGGCTTTGTGAATCAAGCTAACAACCCTGAACTTCTTCTGGAAAATTCTGGAATTATTTTAAGTAGGGAAGGGTCTTCCTTTTCCAGGGTTGCCATAAAAAAAGTACCAAAAACTGATAGCTTAATACAACAGAAATTTCTTGTCTCAGTTCCAGAAGCTAGAAGTCTGAAATCAAAGGTTGGGAAAGGCCATGCTCCTTCTGAAACCTGGAGAGTAGAGTCTGTTTCATGCCTCTTTCCTGGCTTCTGGTGGTAGCTGGCAATCCCTGGCTTTCCTTGGCTTGCAGTACTGCAGCATCTGTCTCCATGTGTAATGTCCTTCTCCCTCAGTCTGTCTGTGCCTCCTCTCCCCTTCTCAGAATGACATCAGTCACATTGGATCAGAGCCCACCCTACTGAGGTATGAGCTCATATTCACATAACTAAGTCCATCTGAAAGAACCCTAATCCACATTAGGTCACATTCGCAGGTGCTGGGGGTTAGAGTTTCAACTATCTTTTCGGGGGACACAACTCAACCCCTATCAAGAAATGACTTAACAATCCGTGCCTCAGAAAGAGCCATCTGACTGCATTGTGTAGGACAGTGGTGTGGAGGCTGAAGTAATTCAGGAGCGGGAGCAGTGGTGGGAGCTAAGGCTGTGAATATGGAAAAGAGAGAGAGAAAGAGAGAGACAGAGAGATGATTGGGGATTAGAAGTGTGTTTGGAGGCATATTTTTAAAAAGGGGATAATTAAGGACGGAACTCAAGCTCTTGGAAAGAATGACAGGTAAGATCCAGGGTGGAAAATTAAAAAACCTACAGGGATAAAGTGGATGATGAAATGATGGAGAATGGCAGGGCGGGACCCTGGCAATCTGGAGACCATGTGACCATCAGAAGCGGGCAGGCCATATCTTGCACTGACTCATTGTTGATATGGGGGAATTTGGGTCCCTGTTGACCAGATGTTTGTTTTTTCAAAAGAAATGGGAATTTGAGTTTGTATGTAAGATTTTCTCATTTTTTTCTTTTTAAATATTGGCAGCTAATTCAAAAGTTTTATTCGAAACTGAATCAGCCAAATAAAAAATGTATGTAGTTTGAATTTTGCTGGAGTATCACTGCTTTTTGTTTGTTTGTTTTTCCCCTAATCTTTGGGGTAGGTGACAGTGTTACTCACTGAGAAAGAAAACTGGGGCGGAAATATATATAAGTTTCTTCTTTCTTATTGATCCCTATTTTCTAGTCCTTAAAACCTTAGCATGCATTTATTTAGTTTCAAATTCATGCCAGGTGCTGTGATAATCACTTCTGTTGCATTACCAAAGCATGAGCTTGAAAAACCTTCCCACAGAACATCTGCCCAATAATTATTTTTTGATTCTGCTAGCTCAAATTTTTTCAAATATATTTCCTATACAGCTTATATACATGCTTATCAGAAAAAAAATTTAGTATGTAGGTGTACATTTGAATGTCTTGGAGTGGGAATACCTGATGAAGTCTTCAAGCTTTATTGAGCAGGTGCTAAACTTAGTAAGAATTTATACCTACCCAGATAGTTTTGGAGGATTACCAAGATGGCCAGGGACCACTCAAGAATTTAGTGTCTGATCTACTCTTGGGTTCTTAGAAATGTGTTCATTGTCCTTTATTGGGGAAAAAAATACCCTTGCTTTTCTTGGTGCTTGGTCTCAGGTCTTAGAACCCAAAGAATTTAATTATCAAAATTGAAGACTTCCTTTATGTCTTGGGTTGAGGGAGTTGAGTATTCTTTTGAAAGCAGTGGAACTTCTGATGCAACATAAATTCCAAAAGAGTCAGAGGTTGTGACATCTGTATCTATTTGACACGAAGACTATGCTGACTCTTAGGGATGGATGTGTCCCAAAAAGACATGTCCAAGTTCTAACCCCTGGTTCTGTGAATGGAAACATATTTGTAAATAGGATCTTTGAAGATGTGATTAGTTAAGATGAGGCTAAATTGCATAAGGGTGGACCTTAATCCAATATGACTGGTGTCTTTTTGAGGGAAGGAAATTTGGACAAAGTGAGTGAGTTAGACAGACAGACAGACACACACAGACAGCCATGTGGCAGAGGCAGAGACTGAGCAAGATGCCACAAGCCAAAGAATGCTATAGATTTCCAGCCACCCACCAGAAGTCAGGGGAGAGGCATGAAACAGATTCTCCCCTTTCAGAGGAAGCAAGTCCCTGCTGACACCTTGATTTCAGACTTCTGTTCTCCAGACCATGAGATAATGAATTTGTTGTTTAAGGCAACTAGTCTGTGGTACCTTGTTATAACAGCTCTGGCAAACTAAGACATGACCTAGGATTACTTCTAAGTCGTGGGATAAGTTTTGATTTATTTTAAAAGATGATAAAAGGTTCTAATTAACCTATTATGACTTTCAAATAGAACTTTGACCTACCTGAAAGGATGTTGTCGTATATTGTAGTTAAGCCATTTTATTAGCCAAACAGGAAAAAAATTTAAAAACTCACAAAATGCTTTTTTAAAAAAAAGTTTTGTTGGGAAACAACATAGTTTTGAAATAGCAAGATGAAAGAGAAATTAAAATGGCAGACACCAAAAGTACAGCTAGCAATATAATTTTTCACCTCTCCTTGTTTGTTCAATTGCACATAACCATTATATATCTGTGGGTACCAGGAAAACCCTGCTCAAGGGCCACAAGTAGAAAGATGGAATGTGGAGAGAGTATTAGGAAGTATGTTGGCCAGGGTTCAGACAAGCCCTCTGTCATTTACCAGCTATATGGCTTGAGCAAGTCACTTCAACCCAAGACAAAGGTCTTGGTTTCTTCATCTAGAAAATGGAGATAAATCCATTTATCTAACTCACGAGGTTGTAAACTAGAAAGAGTGAGTACACATGGGTTAAATATCAGTCATGTTGGATGCATGATAGTTATCCCTATTATTCATTATGTTCATGGCTTAGGCAATAGTTCCTTTATAAGACCTTAACCACCTTTTTGGGGGAAATTGATGTATTGGATTTGACCAGTGTTTCTCTCAATGGTCTTACAGTACATTCATACAAATCAGAGACACGACCCTTTTTTGTTTTGTTTTGTTTTTGTTTTACTTTTATGTGTTGGGTTTCTATGATTTTTTATACTGAGTAACTGCCCAAGTTATGAGATCAAAAGAACTAGACCCTGTGTTACAAACTTATGAGTCTGATTGCAAACAAGTTTGGGAGTGGACATGGAGATTAAAAACTCCATTTTACTATTTCATAGGTGACTTACAAGAAAAAGGTTGCACTTATTGAAGAAACCAAGAGGGTGAAAAATAGCCTCCTGATATTTCTGCAGCAGTGAAAGTTTGGGGTGCATTTTATTGGGAAATATTTAAATTGCGATCTCTCCAAAAACATGTCATTTTATTTTCTACACATCTGTAAGTATTTCAAGAACTTTATATGTAACAAGATTTCAGTCAAATCATGTCATTTTATATATGTTTCTGTTTAAGATTGTTCATAGAAGAGGTATTTGTTCATGTACTGAAGAGCTAATTGCTAGTGAAAAATAGATTTATATTTTTTACCTAACTGCTAAACAGAAGAATAAATTTCATATGCGTAAAATTGGAATATCAATTACAATTTCAGGGCAATCTGTTTTAAATAAAAATCATTTAGAGATACTTCTCTGTTCTTACAAATTGGCATATATATACTGTTCTCTTACATATCTAACTCACATTTCTAGATATTTGTTATTGATGCTGTATCTAGTCTTATTTCACTCATTCAATCATGCATTATCACTAGATGTCGTTTCTTGTAAATAAAATTTCACTTGGTAGGATTAACTGGAAAAGACTGCAAAAATTTTAAGGGAAGGAAACAGGACAACTTGTGAAGGTTAATGCTGTTACATATAATTATTTTAGCCTTTAAAATTTTCAAGTGATCTGCTATTGTTATTCTCAAATAAAGAACTCAAGAGGGGCATGTTCCCCTGAATGAAAATTTATTTTTTTAAAACATTGTAGTATATTAAATAATTTTCATATACCCTGCCAGAAAATTTTCTAAAATAATATTAACTAAAATTGCATGTCCCATGCATGTCATTTTATTGTCAATGTCATCATTTAGATATTTAACATAATGACGTTCGTATGCGCATGTGTATTCTAAATGTTAATCAGTTGTGGCACAGCACTACTTGTGTAAAAGTGTGGCAGTAGAATAAGAAGCATTTCATTCAGGTTAAGGACAATTTAGCTCAGCAGGTGGTACAGGAAATGTGAAGAATTACAAAGAAAAGAAAAAGAATCAGCAAAGATAGGGGGAATTTTTGATTTAACTAAGGCAAGAGCAGGCAGGCAGCACCTGCTAGTTACTAAACAGGCTAATAACACGGCGACATTTCTGAGAGGGACCTCCCAGAAAGCACTGCTCCTCAGATACTGGGAATCAGCTGAGAGTGAGATCCAACGTCACTCTACAGGAAGTAGGCAGAAAATGTCTTTCTTCTTTACTGTCCAAGAGCGCTTAGAGATGAGCTCTAGATTGGAATTGGAGGGGAGCAGGGGAACCTTGAAAGAGAATCAGTGATTTCTGAGAAGCCCATCAGAGAGGGAAGAGAACTAGGTTGGAAAAAGGTGAATTCAGTGGAAAAAAAAATTCAGTATTTCAACAAGCATACATCTAAATTTTATTTCCTATATTGCAGAGATGGATTCTGCTTTCTATGCTGTGCTCTTAAATGTTCCTAACATTTGTCTGTGTGTAATTTGCCTTCAAATTACTCACCTTCTACATAGTTTTAACATTTGTCTTTTGTGGTAAAGTTTATGTTTTACTGCAGAGAAGTGGAACTTTTGAGTTAAGGGTTAATCATTTGTCTCAAAGCCACAGTTTTAAGAAATCCTTCTGCCTTGCAGAAGCAGCAGAAATGGCTAGTGGTGAAAAAAAAGAAGGCTTTTTTCCTGGGCATCTCTGATTCGTTTTACAGCATTAACTATTTGGCAAAGGTGAAAGGTAGATTAATGATTTAGCTTGCATTCTATGACTAGCGTTTTTGTGGTCCAATTTTATGGTGCCTATACTTTATTAGGGTTTAGAAAACCAGTGTGGATATCTAGGATTTGAAATACCAATTAATTTTGTTAAAGCAATATTTTGGACGCAACCTGGCTTTGACAAAATGAATTTTTTTTGTCAAAAATGAATTTTTGTCTATTGTGCTCTTGTTCACTGCACTTACAGCTTAATTTGCATCATGCTAATTTACAGATTGCTCAAATGTTGTTAGCAAACTATATTCTCCATTTTTAAATATGTATACTCTCCTTCCTCAAGTTTATTGTAGGAACTCCCATTGATTCTATCTACTTATTGCATATTTATATTTTTAGAACCAAACACACTCTGATTTCAAATTCCAGTTTGGTCACTTGCTGACTATAAAAGGAATATTTGTATTAAGAACAATGGTTAAAAATAATTAAGCTGATAACGATTGCTGCAGCAGAATTTTTATGGGAAATTTTATACTGTCTTGTTGGGAAACACAGGAGCCTTTAGCATCAGTCCTTAGTTTGAATGCATGTTTTGCTATTTACTAGAGAGTAAGCTTTTTGTAGTGTTTATGAGCTTGGTTTCCTCATCTATAAAAAGAAGATCATATTTAGATAGAGGTGTTATAAGGAATTAATGAGATAAGTAAAGTACCTATCTTATTTTCTGACAATTGTAGTTAGGTAGGTAGTAAATGCCACTAATTACTATTGTCGACATCGAGTAAATGGTAATGGATTGATTGACTCTAGTAATCCATTGTACCGAGAAATAAGTTTGTTTAGAAATAATACAGTTCTATCTGGAAACAAGCCAGAAGCTCCTCTAGAACAAAACATTATCTTACCCTGGATTTCACAATGATTGAAAGAAGAAAAAGAAATACTTAGGAGGAAGTAGATACAGTGTACTGGTGAAGTTCCTGGTTGTTTGTATAGTTGTACATTATGCATTAGTGAAAAAAGGGTAAGTAACATTGGACAACACAGAAATATATGGGAAAAAAAGACAGAGTTGAACAAATTACAAAGAGTTTGGAAACCAATTTGGAAAGGAGGAAAAAATTGTCCAGGAGCATTAAATAAGATCCTTCTCACAAGCGAAGACTAAATTTCATTCATTTTTTCCTACTCCCCAAAGAAAAAAATATAGACAGATGGGTCAACTCTTCCCCCCAAAATAACTAAGTATTGTGGGTGTTTTGGGAAGCTGCCATAGAACTTCTCTTTGAAATATTTTACCATTGCATTTAGATCTGGTTATAAATTTCATTCTTTTCCTCTTGTAATATCTAATAGCAGCCAGCTGAGGTGTCTATGGATTACATGGAGGGTAAAAAGCAATGTGGGTTTAGGTTATTTTACCCCACTGTTAAGATAGCCGACTAAGTATGAGCATCCTACCATAGCACTCTTACTGGTTTAGTTTCTAGTCCTGTGGCTAAGAAGGGACGTGAACATGGTACCCCAATTTCACTTACATTGGTAGCTTCTTCTCCCACCCTTTTGTCACACACATAGCACATGGCTAAAACAATAATTGTTGAATTGAATTAAAGATGTGACAAAATGTTTTGGGAAATAATTCAATGCCATTTAAAAAATATTTATGTATATGTGGCCTCTGGAATTGCAGGTTCTCATAGTGATGATGAAGAAATTCTTCTTTGATAGTTAAGTCCCTGGAATAATTGTAAGTTCGAGTTTTGCCCCTGTTAATTACTAACTTTGTAACCTTGGGTAAGCTCCTTAAACTTGCACAATATAGGTTCCCCATCTATAAAACCTGAAAAATGATAGCACTTAACCTCAT